>JAGFPH010024250.1:0-11475 GCA_018207615.1 Philaenus spumarius
TAGCATATTGTGTATACAACTTTTTCTCCGATTGTTATTGTAATTTGCATTAAATACATTATATCTCAGTAAAAAGATTTACTATTATTAACAAATTCTACGGTCAATTTACTTTTACCCAAACATTCCCTAAGTAAAGCTTTTAATATTCATTACAGATTAAAACTTGCCTTCTAAATTGTCTAAATAAAAAGTCGCAGTCACAATGTAAACAATTCTTAATAAAGTTCGAATTAAATGTTTTAATACTTAGGTCGAGTTTGGTATCATTTTTCATAACTGTTTTAGTAGATTTCAAATATACTTTTTAAAATGTTAAATTATTATTCTGTTAAGAAAGTGTACCATTGAACAAACACAGCCAGTAGGTGACTCATCGCTTAGGCAGCGGACAGAGGCGAGGGGTGGCCTCAGGTAGTCCCGGGTCCATCGGCCAACCTGAACTAGACAGAGTATGGTCAATGACTACATATCAATTGATATGTAGTCATTGGTATGGTTGACCATATTGCAATCCTTTGGTTCAAGTAGATAGAGACGGATCAATAAGGATCATTGCGCTCACTGAATACTTTCTTACTTAGATAAGTTGACCATTCCTTATTTTAGGTTTTTTTATCAAACCATTTAACGGATACTATTGAATTTATTTAGATCTTCATTAATTTCTGACTAATGCTCTCTCAGTAGGTAAACAGTTGTTAGATAAATGCATCATTTAAATTTCACTAAACTCATGGCGGTTTTGAAACTTAAATGTGTAGCTTGAAACATTTCAATATTTCAACCTAAGCCTTTTTTAAGTTATTCAAAACTATAAAACATCTGTTCCATGAGGCCAAGAATTATTCCTAACCTAATAAAAGTAAATAATTAGTCATAATAAATGTTAGAGTCTAATAATTAATATTTAAAAAAAAAAACAGAAAAAAACATTGTAAATTTAGAAGTTTAAGGCTGGTATTCATAGTCGTTTCTTAAGGTAGCCTTAAAGCTCCCTCATGTAAGAAAACCGTAAGGTGGAATCATACCTTAAAGAGGCCTTACAAATAGTTTTCAATTCATAGACGTTTATTTAAGGTAGCCTTAGGTGAGGCTATATTTAAGGAGACCTAATGAGTAGAAGACACCTGTACCAATTTTACAAAAGTAAATACCTCTAGAACGAATATTTCATTAACTATAAATAAAGCTATCCTTGTGTAATTTAACTTGTTAAAGCATTTAAAATGCATTTATTTAGTTTATTTATGAACTTAAACAGAAATCGTTCATAACATTTATGGTTTTTTACTTTAATATTGTTGGCACTTACGTCCAACAGTTGGCACAAGTTAGCAACTACAAAATCAGCTGCTAAATTAACTGGTGAATTTATACAAACTGTTTTATGTTGGGATATAAGCCTAAAATGGTTTCACTCCCTCTCATCTAAACAAACTAACGATTAGATCAATAATTATGAAATCGGTAGCCTACAAGTCTAGTTTATGTATAGCTCAATATTTACATTTAGCTATTGCAATATTTAGTTAATTAATGACACCGATAAACTAATAAAATAGCCTTTATTGATTTTAAATTTACTCTGATTGTCACTCCAACTGAATAGTTTTGCAGTACCGGTACAGTGTTCGTTTTGAGGTTATGTGCTTACTGATCGCTTTTATTATTTTCATTAATCATATATCATTATTAACTGTATGATTAAAATAAAATATTTATTGTCACATTTATTTGAACCGCTAGGCCTATCCAAAACAAACTCAATCTATTAAATTGTTTTATCAATTAATTTTGTTCAGTAGCCTACGGCAATACCTACTAGACTAATTAATTATAAAAAATATGCAATAGACTCGTTAGTTGTTTTCCTAAATATTTCTCATGGCATAAAAACACAATGCTATCAATATTGTATGAATATGGGATATTGGTAATCATCTTTTATTATAATTTATGTGGTAGGCCTACCAATGTGGCAAACATTTTTTTACTAAATCGGCATCCTTTGAAAATCGGTATCTCATTTCAAATTGCCGTTTAAATATTTTTTCCGAATGGATTATCATAATCCCGAATATACCGTTTAGGGATCCTTCCATAATAACATTCAAAATAAATAAATTCAAAAAAAGATTCATAATTAGCGATTTCGTGTGTTATTAGAATCACTTATAAACTCGCTAAATTTCCCCAAAGGTACGTTGGTAGCTACCTTGAGAAAATGACGAATTCAAAGGTACCTTTAGGCCTGCTTAATGAAAAGGAGCGACTCTGCATTGCAATTGAACTTAAGGTAGCCTTTAGGTAACTTTAAAGAAGGTTTTAAGGATGAGTTAAAATCTATACTTAAGGTTGGACTCTGCATTCAAAATTCATATCTTAAGGTCTCCTAAACGCTTCCTTTCCTTAAGGCTACCTTAAGAAACGACTATGAATACCAGCCTAAAAGTTAAGTGTTAATTTAAATAAAATCGTAAGGTGAAACAAAATAAATATCGAAAAGTGAAGTAAAAGAAAAGAGTATTTGTGAAAGCAGAAAACATGTGTGCAACAGAGAGGGATTTTTTTGAATGAAGGTCTAGAATGATATAAAAAGATCAGATCATTGAAGTGCATACAACTTTAATACTAATTTTAATACAAGGAAGTTATGAATGATTGTGAAAATTGTTGAAAACTTGTAAAAGAAACCTACCAGAATTTGAGAAAGTAATGAGAACAATAATAAATAAAATATTCATCCAGGACAACTAATCTACAAGTTGGGTGAGATCTAACCTATATATTTAAATGTTTTCTTTTTTTATCCCGGTTAAGAATTTCCATCTTTTAAGACAAACAGTGTTATAATAATTAAAAGGAAAGGGATATTGAAGAAATGATTAATAAAGTTCATTAACTCTTGTAGTAATAGACACTAATTCATTGTTAATTTTCTTTGTAAATGAACAAACACTTTTTAATAATTGTTATACAAATATTCGAACTTGATACGTACTAATTTATATTTTTTTCTTAACGAACAATAATTGTGTCCGATTAAGATTTAGATATCTTATTAAGATCATATATTTATGTGTTTTTTAGTTTTTAAGTTATGTGTATATAGTTTGTTTATTTTTATTGTTAATATTCTTAAATCTATTATATTGTTAAAACAATTCTTATTTTTTATTTTTGATGAACCGGCACGAACCGATCCGAGATAACAGTTAAAAAAAATAATTAAAAAAATTCAGTAGTTTTGGGATACTACATGTTATTTGTTTTACATTATCCAAATAGGGTATTTGTATTCTTTGATGATTTGTTAAATATTCGATTTATTGTTTGTAATACTATTATTTTATGATTCTATTTGACTCTGAAAAGGAAAATAAATATAACTGTAATCTAACCTGAGGTTTCCTTTTATTATTAGATTATTAAAAAAAATGTATACATATTTTGTGTTATTGTAAGCTAATTTAAAATAATATTTACTACTAAAAATTGCGTTTTTGAAGAAATTAAAAGAAATATTCTAATTTAAACTAATTTTGCAAAACATCTTTAAATACTTGATTTGTAAAAGAATAGAAGTGTAAATTAAACACTCCGCCAAGGTTTCTGTACAGCTAACTGACCCGTAAAGGGCTTTATTAATTATTGGTTTAATTGTGGCAGGGACTACTGAAAAGATTCCGTACACAGCCTACATGAAAAATGCATAACTTTTTCACAAAAGTTCCGATTCACTATATTTTTTCTGAAAAGAACGTTAGTATCTATAACGTAACTGATTTCTTTAAAAGTCTCTCTTCAGTATTTTCGTAAATAGAGAGGGTGGGGAATTATATTTTTTTTAATACGTTAGGTTTGCTACAGTTTTCATTTAAAGTACCATATGTGTTCGTCTAACATTACGTTTTTCAAAATTTTAGCTAAGGAATGTTCTGTGGAGGGAGTGTGTTTTAGCAACGGAGGCGTTGGCGGGAATATATTTTAAATTACAAATCACAGAGTTTGAACAACAACAGTCTCTGTATTAAAATAAAGTCTCTTACCTTGTTTCCCTCAAGTTACCTCTTTTTTTTTGTATTTATGGCGCGTTTCGAACTTTTATCCCATCTTCAGACACAATAAATAAATTCCTCACTTGACGGAAACAACAGGGCCGGCGAGGAGGTTTAGGGTGCCTGGGGTAAATTTAGTTCTTGTGGCCCTTTGTCTGGAAGCTATATGGGGGAGGGGGAAGGAAGGGTAACTTTTTATCACACAATAGTTAATACTACAAAAATTGAAAATAATATAGTACACGTAGACAGTAGTAATCCTATTACTTTAAATGAGCAATTCTTGTATCTGTGTATCTTTGTATCTTTCGCGGCTCTCGAAAACGGCTCTAACGATTTTGGTGAAAATTTGCGTATAGGGGTTTTTTGACGTCAGAAATCGAATACCCTATATCAAAGCCCACTAAAGAATACCGTTGCGAGGCGGCCAATAGGATGGGCGCGCAGCGTTGCCATATCTACTAGCCTCGAACACTCCTGGTATTTACCGCTCGAGACTTGATCGCACAGTTTAAAGAATTATAATTGCATTGAGTCAGCCGCAGTCAGTTAGAAGCGTGGGAAAAACGTGACAACGCCGCACTACGGCGATTGGAGCGTTCAAGGTCTTGGGGAACACAAGCCCGCCCCTCAACGGCATTCTTTAGTGGGCTTTGATATAGGTTTATGTCTGCAAAAACGCGCATAAACTCTGAAAAATGCGCATAAAATTTAAACTCTGAACTTCTTTTTATACCACATTTCAATCACTTAGAAGGCGAATAGATACAACTTATTTTTATACCTCCTTCAAAGTCACTAAGTATTCGAATATTACATTATACATCATAGATACAATCCACAGTGAAATCTTACTGGCTTTTTGTCTAGCAAAGTCGTTTATGACATCATCAAAGACTATTGTTTTGAAGAGATCATTTTCAATGCTAATCACAAGAAGATGATTAAACCGATCTTCTCCAATTGCCGAAAGAAGTTTATTTTTGATGAGAGCCATTTCACTAAATCCTCTCTCCCCAGAGGGCCTTACATAAATTAAAATAAAGCCTAATTTTCAAACAGCTAAAAGCCTGCTATATTTGTATTAATTAACATGGCAATTATGAATTACAGTAGTCCTATACGAACAGCAAACAATAGAGATTGCGTACTTACGGATAACTTAGGACGTTGAAGACAAACTCGTAGACTCTTTAAACAACAGAATTCAAACTCACGGACGAGCAAACAAAACGCTGCAGTACCGCACTAAAACAAATCTGCTCGGGTAGCCTAACTTAAAAATCCCACTTTATAATTTCACTTAATTATTTTTCCTTTCTGAGGAAAATTTGTATTTTGAACTCAGTTACATATATCAAGTTATTGTGTCTTTCATACAGACATTTTTAAACTAATGCATTATTGAAAAAATTAAATAGACTGTTAAATCAACATATTCAATGTTTTCAATCTTTGAATTATTTTTAAATCCAGGGGCCCCTGATGTTGGGAGCCAGGGGCAATGCGAAATAAGGTAAGATACTTTATTATAATCAAATAGTGACCTGGATACTGAAAAATAAATCAGTCTTAATATCCAGGGCTATAGAATACAAGGGCTGGACCAGTCCGCCAAGGAAAGCGTTCCCTCCACTGCCACTGTGATGACGTCACGGTGGTAACACCTGCTCCATTCCCAACGCTTCTTATAAGTATTTCTGCTACAATAATTTCAATTTCTTAGCAAAGCTGTAACATTTTTATGATGCGCTCTTCTTTAGTTTTAGTATTGACACTACACAAAGCAATAAATAGACTGTAAACAATAATTAGTCTAAAGATATAAGCAGAAGACAGGGTTACAATAAAACTAACTAACTCGTAGGTAATAAACCGATGTAGTGTACTAATGTTAGCATACTTTTAATTTGATTCTCTGAAACATTTCTGAAAACAAAAGGCGAAAATCTCGCGGAATTATATACCTTCTTTAAAAACGTGTACTGAGCAAAATAATTGCCCAACATTCACCAAACTTGCTAAACATATAATTTAGGTATTGTATAACTTTTTAAAGAAATTCATGGAATGCCTCTTCGAGAAAATTAGCCTTGAATATGCACCAAAATGCGAAAATATCTCGGAATTAAATACTTCCTTTAAACACTTGTACTGAAAAAAATTATTGCTCAATATTAACCAAATTCGCTAAACAACTTAGGTGATTATGTGTGTTTTGTATAATTTTTTAAAGAAATTCGTGGAATGCCTCTTCGAGAAAATTAGCCTTAAATATGCGTCAAAAGGCGAAAATCTCGAGGAATTAAATACCTTCTTTAAACACTTGTACTGAACAAAATAATTACTCAATATTAACCAAATTTGGTAAACATATAATTTAGGTGGTTTAAGAATTATCATCTGCAACGTTATATCAAATAACACGTGAGAGCTAAGGCGAACCGTGCTTACGCGGCCTGTCATAGTACCAGAGTGACGTCACGTAGGAGGGGGGCGAGAGGAAGGTTGGAACAGTCGGCGAGCGTCAACATCAAAGAAGTGGACCAGCCCTTGTATTCTATAGCCCTGCTTAATATCATTAAATAAAGTCCTTTCATATTAAACTATCATAAAATATTTATTTTTAGAGTATTACATTTTAAATGTTTAGTTTTATATATATTTTTCGTTCTGATTGTTGAAAAATACTCGTGTTTTATTTTTTATAATAACGTTTTCATATCAATTTAAACAATATCATACGATATTTATTTTTACAGTACCAATCTTTGTCCTCCCACCCCCAAAAATATTAGTAAAATTTGTTGTTCTCGTTATTAGTTATGTCACATTTTAATACTGTAACTTTATATAAACTGGAGTAAATCGTGAAACAGACGATTGATACTACAAGGTACGGAAGACAAAAACTAATACAGATGTCATACTTTAAAAAAAGACAATATTTACACATTTATCTATATATATAAAACCCAAATCCACTGACACACTGATCACGATTTCTCAAAAATCACTGAACGTATCGGAACGAAATTTGGTATGTAGCTTCATCTAGGGCCATAGGTGCTCACTAAGAAAGGTTTTCAAAAAATTAGGGATTTTTAGGGGGCTTGGAGGGGGGGGGGGTTATAGTTACTAAATCACGATTTCTCTAAAACTACTGAACGGATTGGAATGAAATTTAGTATGTAGCTTCCTCTAGGACCGTAGGTGCTCTCTAAGGAAGGTTTTAAAAAAATTCGAAATTTAGGGGGGTTTGGGGGGGTCAAAGTTACTAAATCACGATTTCTCTAAAACTACTGAACAGATTGGAATGAAATTTGGTATGTAGCTTCCTCTAGGGCCATAGTGGCTCACTAAGGAAGATTTTCAAAACATTCGAAATTTTAGGGGGGATCAATGTTACTAAATCACGATTTCTCTAAAACTACTGAACGGATTGGAATAAAATTTGGTATGTAACTTCCTCTAGGGCCATGGGTGCTCACTAAGAAAGGTTTTAAAAAAATTCGAAGTTTTAGGGGAGGTTTGGGGGGTCAAAGTTGCTAAAAATCCCCATAAGAAATACATAGTGTAATTTATATTTATTCATATAATATATTTTTTTGTTAATATACACTTAACTTTGATTTGTCTATCCGTGCAAGGCCGGATCGGGCCAGCTAGTTGTGTTATAAAATTATACTTTGAGAGGTTACCAATAATATTGGTAAATGAGTTTATATTTATTATATGGTGTTTTGATAGTTTATCAAAATTTATATTAATATTTCGTCATCAACAAAAGTCCGAACCTTTTTAAAAATGTATTGAAAATGGTATTTTCCTGCAATAAACCTATAATTGACTATTTCACGTTTGTTATTTTGGGATGATCTGTTTAACGAATCTATTCCCCGATCATGACCACGCACTTTAGTAGTATATGGGAACGGGTAATGTCAGTATTATATTCATTTTCTATTAGGGTCAAACTACCCCAGTGAACTTCCTACCTGCGCGGACAAAGGCCAATACGGAACAAGGATATGGGAACCACGAGAAAGCGATTCACTGGACAAGTGATACATTTACACGCTCTATATATATACCGAATTGAGGGTAAACAACCCCTGAGGACAAAGGCCCAGTAAGGAATATGGATGTGAGAACCATCAGGAAGCGTTACTCTGGACATGATCTACATATCTTGTAACGGGTGTAAACTGCCCCTAGGCTATTTTTACCTGGACATAAGGGATGTGGGAAATATATAGGATTATATCAGAAGCATCTCATCAACTGAACATGTCTTTTGTAGTCGGTTTGAAAGTAAAGGGTTGAATATGTAATGCGAGGATTTTGTAAGGGTATTCAAGAAGATATTATTGTAGCACCTTTCTTAATTGGTCAGATTTTTAATATGGTATATTATCATAAAACACTGACTTCGCATCGCGCACACAGGGGAATGTTGCCTACATCTAGATCAGCGGTTCCCAACCCTTTTAGTTGCACGGACCACCAATTTTGTAAATAAAAAAAACTTTGAGGCCCACTAACTAAATATACAAGTAAAAAATAAAAATTCCCAAACCCAAATAGAGTCCTATACGTACGATGAATATAATATGTAAATAATGTGCACATATGTCAGCAATTAATAAACAATACTGAACAAGAAGGATTCAAAATATTTTTTTTTATAAAAAAGAACTTTATTGTATTTAATTTTCTGTAACAAATGTAAAAAAACTCAAAAACAAGTGGTCAAAGTTATAAAAACTCTGATTTTTTACATTGTTTGTCCCCCACAAGGGAGTCAATGTCTTTATCAAAACTGGATGTTTTAACCTCAAATCACTCTAAATATTCAATTTATTGTACTCAACTTGCAAGTTGAAAAGGTTCGTTCGCAAAGATAGGTTGTCGAAAAGCCCATCAATTGTATTAACGCAATTTTGGCAATTGCTGAATAGTCTTGTTGTCCGTATGAACTTCCTTGCTCTGCGGAGTTAAGTTAAGAACGTTGGGCTCAGAAAATATGCCAACCGTTTCAACCAGTTTTCCTAGGTCACACAGTCTAAGTAGGAGCTTGCACGTTTTCCATCATAATCTCCTTCCATAAGGAAACCGAGTTCGTCGCGGTGTTCGATCAATCTTGACAACATTTTACCTCTCGATAGCGAACTTCGCACTGAAGTAGAAGCTGTTTGTGTTCACTGCCCATTGCATCACACAAAATACCAAACCGTCTGGAGTTTTTATGAAGTATGAAGACCATGCTTTAATTAAGTTAACCATTTTTACAGCAACATCAAGAAATTTTTAGAGACACTCGTGAAAACCTTTAACTGCAAGTGCCTCTCTATGGATGCTACAATGTGTCCATTGAACCAAGAGAGCAACTCACCTAACTCTGGCAACTAAATCATTATGAGTTCCATACATAGCACGTGCCCCCATCAGTTGTCAAACCTACACACTTTGACCAATCTATTCCATCTTCTTTAAATAAATTATCAACCTATTTGAAAACATCTTCGCAAGTTGTTTTTGTCGTCAAAGACTGGCAAAACAACATTTCTTCTTCAATATTGCCATTCAACACAAAATGACCGAAAGCTAATAACTTAGCTTGGCCAGTACTGTCTTCAAGTTGCAGGGAAAAATATTCCATTGCAATAATTTGCTTTCACTAAAAAATAATTATCTGGAGTCAACTACCTATTATTTTTTTCTGAAATTACACGTTTCTGTATTTTATAATAATTTTGAATTTCATACTTCTCCCGCAAAACCTCGTGGACTCTCGACCAGCTTCCATGGCCCAGTATCAAGCGGCCCGCGGCCCATGGGTTGGGAACCGCTGATCTAGATAGAACCTTTAACTTTTATGTAAACGGGAATAATTAACTAATATACTAAAAAAAAAATCACAACTGCAATTTATTTAGATTTATAAAGAGTTCTGTGGGCAATGTATACTTGGCAATTGTACCTAACTAAAACATGAGCGTTTCACTGTGCATATCTGTCTCAGATAGGTTAACCAATCTTGGCATATCATCCTACATTTCTAAAGGTTTTTTCATTTAATTTAATAAGTTAATATCATCTCAGCAAATAGTTTAGTTATTTATGTACGTTTTGCATTAGGAATAGTGAAATCAAGTCGACCTTCAGGATCTAAGTCAGAACTGGCAGATGAGATTACAGTTGCAACTAGTTTATGTTACTGAAGGGAAAACTACTTTAGGCGCTCAGAGCACTTTTTGGATGAGGTAAAATATACGAACTCGCGATACGCACTTAAGTGTTAGGCGCGTATTGAGACGCGTTTAATGCGTGTGAGATGAAATGACGCGAGCTACATGACACGATCGCGCCACACGCGTCGCGTTGCGGAACGCATGTTGCAACGCAGTTGCTCCAAACTTTCGTCCAGTAGACGCGAGTAATTAACTTAATTTTAGTTTTTAAAATGTTTAAAATGAATTATTCACGGATAAAACTATGCTTATTAGATCCAACCTAATTTAAAATGACTTCATAATTATTACCAGATGCTTTTTTTCTAATTTTGGAATAAACCGAAACCAATTACATATTATGTTCTTTCTATAAATATACCTTTAAAATATCCATTTGTTAGTTAATGACTTAATAAAGACATATTAAAAAAAAATAATGGGGTTAATGTTAAACGCCAAATACTTTATTAAAAATTATTTTATATTAAAATTCAGAGAACATATAATACACAGTTTTAATTCATTAACAAAAGCTATTTTACTAAACAATTCATTGAACATATATATTTATTAAAAATTATTTTATGATAATTATTTTGTTCAAAATTACTTTTTTTTAATGTTTATTGAAAATTTAGATTTATTATTCAAACAAATTCAATTTATTATAAAACATTTTTTAAACTAATTAGGCCAAGATCTGACAAATTTGATAATGGAAGTGCACAACTGGACACCAAAACCTTTTGCGATAGTAAAGTACTGAAGTCGTGAGACGCTTGACGCGTGAAACTGTGTGCATTACCAATATGCACTAATCCATTCATTTACGTATGTTACAAAAAGTCGCGCTGTGCCACGACGCGTTGCAATATGCGCCTAGCCAAAGTGAGACGCTTTGCGTTCTTGATTTCGTCGATAATTTCTTCTTCTTCATTAGTTTTCACGTATTTCTTATCTTCTAAAGCGAGAGATAATTGTCTGTCTGCTAAATGGATCTGGAATCTCCGTCTAAGGATTTTTGATTTTTTGATTTTATATGGGGCTTTTGGCCACGAGAAATCGATTGGAAATGGTCACCAGTCTGGGAAAATTCGTTTTCTACGTCTTTTTATTAAATTAAAAAGTGAAATTTGTCCATTTTAAACAATACAAAGCACAGCTGATGCAAATGTTTT
>JAGFPH010024251.1:0-11475 GCA_018207615.1 Philaenus spumarius
ATTATCCTACACATTTACTAGTTAAAAATTCCTTGAGCATAGGTAGGCCTAAATAACATTTGTTATTTTTAAAACTTGTATATGTTTATCCCGTAAGAGCAATGTTAAATTTAAAACCATTTAGTTTGTGTATTTTGTATCATAAAATTGTTTGCAATGTCTCATTTTAACCACAGTCAAAATGCGCATAGATTTTGCGTTTCACATTTTTTTTAAAAATCCCTTTCATTTGTTACGTAGTTGACTCTTTTTAAGTACCAAGTTTGAACTTTTTTCCTTACATAGTAAAATATGTATAATTAAAAGTGAATCACTAGTCGTATCCACAATTTTATTTAGAATATACAGGATTTTTTCAGCTCCAATTACAAAAGATGGACTTATAAAATGGTTTTAAATGAGGCAACGTCAAAGCGCTCAGCTGCAAGAAATTGCACTGTTTAGATACGGCTATAGGGTGAAGCGCTGGAGTCGCCGGTGGCTTTCTATTTTACTGGAGCAGACCCTTAAGTTATGAACGTACAGAGATTTGATTTGTTGTATAGCATCGCGAACCATACACGAAGTCTAGATCCGGAATGTTTAAACGGATTAGATTAAGGCAGCAAGATGAAGAGACAGAATTAAATGTTTACATGTGTCACATGAAAATCCATATATTATATAAACGGCTTTTTCGTGATTGATTGACTGACATAGAACGTAGAGCATAAACTACTTAAGATAAAAAGAATAAACTATAAATGTGTATTCTTATGGGGTTATAGTGCACACTAAGAAAGAAACTCTTAAAATGTTGATTTTATAGCGTAAAAATTTTGAAAATACGAGTTCACTCCCAACCCTATAACAGCTGATTCGGATCTAAATTTTAACAACACATGTTTGTTGAATGCGTTTACATTCGTTACCGTAGCAACCTAATAGGCAAATTTAGAATCTTTTAACTTTTTTTGACTACCACCATAGATGTTTGGTTATTTGTATATCGATCTATTATAAGAAAACCTGTCATTCGTACAAAATGACAGGATATAATCATGAGTCACGATGTAGGATACCACACTCCCACCACTCTTACCCGTATACAAGTGCATCTGTCAAAATCAATTTTCATTTCAGGATTATACAATTCTGTAAACCGTTTTCATTTGCTTCACCGAAAGTCGTCGCAGGGTTTTTGGGCGTAGCGAGAAAGATCAAAATACTTATATATTTGATGGGAAGTACCGAATGTAGTCAGACACCACTTTTTACAAATTCTCAATCAAAGGCAAAATAAACTATATTTCATCAATCAAAGTCAAAACTGTAGATAGTTCTATTAAAAAGTTGCGTATTGGCACCCATTGTATAAAGTGTTATAGTGGCATAAGTTACGATTACATAAACCTTTTAAATTATAGGGAAAACCATTACACTCTTATTATTAGAGGGTAATTTGAAAAGTTAAATCATTTTTTACTCTATTTCAAAATCAAAGTGCAAATTAATGTTTTCCGTTAAATTTTTGAATAAATTTAAAAAATTTATTTCGTTTTGAAGTACTTTCATATGCGGATGTTGATTTCTGAATACATTTTAAAAAACCGTTGTATTGTTTTCATAATCGTATGATATAAATAGTAAAGTTTATTATACATTTTTTACTCAGTTGCAAAAAGACATATCACAGAAACCTTAGCAATCAACACCCACAATCTATTTTATTTTAAGAAAAAAATACAGCTTTCGATTTTGACGAAAATAACACACAAAAATGCTTAAAAGAGAAGGTATGGATAGGTAATTTTAACATTGAAATTGGTATCCTTCTTCCTTTTGAATTTAGAGACCCGAGCCTTAACGCAAATTGTTAGGATGAAAACTGTTTTAAAAAAATTACCTGTTTTTCAACATGAGCTGAAAACTGGAAGGTTCTTACTTTGTCAACTTCGAACGCAAGTAGGTCGATCTAAAAGTAAAAAATATACAATTCGAAAAATGTGTTTATGGTATTTAAAAGTGTACAAACTTAATGAGAGTAAAATATATAGTATTTTTTTGTTTTTGATTTGTAACTTTTAAGGGAAACATTTAAAACTTGTAATATATTTATGCCAATAGATTTAAATATTACTATTTTAAAATATCTAAATGTAGTAACATTTATTTTCAGACCTCTTTAGTACTACCAAGAAATTATGTGTTTAGTTTTTCTATCTGCCTGTGTATATTTTTACATAAATTGTGTAAATTAAATAATAGGTACCACATATATTTTCTAATATTAACACACGTTTCGTTTGTGTAAAACGAAAAATTACAGGGACTATATTTTCATCTCTTATTTATCCATAAAAACTTGGTCAAACATTGAAATAATTGATCTTCTTACCTCGTTGTTGACACTCATTGCCACAAGAGCAAGCGTAAAGATATAAACTGACGAGCAGCACAATTGTCGTACCAAAAATAAATCCATATTCTGTCCGGAAACGCTTCCACTCCAAACATCATAGCTCGCGCTCATAAACCAGAACCCCCATACGGCATAGTAAACGCTGCAGCTAAAGGCAAAATATTGGTTGACTATCTCGTGGTTGTCCCTGACCAAACGAAATACCTCTATAGCATCGAAAACCGAGTTTTCAAAGTGTGTATGCAATCGTTCAGGATGATAGTTGAAAAGTGATACCATTTCTTTGGTCTTTTTGTACCGTGTCTTTAACATGAACTGAATCTGTATCCATTGAAGAATTGTGCCAGTAAGTAGGTTGTAGGTGAACCACTCTACCACGCCAGTGGCTGTTGGATTGTAGAGTAACCATATGGTGCAGTCGGTCATCAAAAAAATTGTTATAGCGAGATCGAGGAGGAACGTTAGAATATGGATTTTCAGAACCGGAGAGTTGGACGTCTTCAATATATTGTCAATTGTGAGTTGCTTTTCGCCAAATAGTATCATCGTAAGTCTTTTCCAAATCTGATAGTAAAACGCGATATGAATTGTAACGATATCAATGATCAATGAATACAACAGTTTCAGTACTAAAGCTATAGAAGTATCTTGGAGGGCTTTGAAGTCAGAAACGACTTCAGTAACTCCTTTATAGCTTAGTATTGAAATCACACTCAAGAAAGTAATGTGTTTTACGGAGACTCCATCGTTACCCTTCCATGGAGACTGCAGTAGCAATAGAGGTAGGACGTTGTTTTGAAATTTCACAAAAATACTTTCTTCCAACATCGTGTCCTGTGCACCTTTGCTGTGGCGACTGAATGTTACACTATCAATACCGGTTATTGATTGAATACCTAATACATTATTTAGAGCGTCCTTGTCAATAGAAGACCATATGAATATCAAATTAATAGAAGTTTCAAAGTAATGAAATTATATCTGCTCTTTTAATATTAAAATAATTCATATCTAGAGAATGGTTTAACTAATTGAGTTCAAACTGAAGTTTAACCTAACAATATATAATAACTGATATATCTCAAGAAAAATAATCGATTCTATTCAATTATACGTTACAAAATGGCGGCTGTTTGAAAATCACACTCTAGCGGTCGCATTTTAAGTCCGATTTGCTTCAAATTTGGTACACATGTTGGTTGTCTACGTCGCTCGGACGAGTTCGTTAGCCAAAAACATCCAACAACCGGAAGCACGTTTTTTGACCGGAAGTAACTGTTTTTTAGAGTTTTTTCTACAAATATAAATAAAGGACGTCATTCCGCACATTTTGTTTTTTTACGCGACCTTATAGCTCGCTTGGTTCCCCCAAAGTCGATCAAAACGTAAAATACCATCAAATTACCCGGTTCAAAGCCATTTGGTGGATTTCATCGAGCGGTTAGAGTGCGAAGCACGCAATGAATTGTGTATTGAAGATACTCCCAATATGCGGAATGGCGTGCGAACCATTTTGCAGCTATTCAGCACCGTCGTGAATAGACCTATTTCCCAAATAGTTGGTTAAAACCCCAAAACATAGCCCTATAAACTTAATTTTGGAAATTTGCTCAACTCACGTCAGCGGTTCAGCTGCGTGGTCGAATTATTTTAATTATTAAAGTAATTTAGTTTAAAATGTTTTATTTAAAAGTTACATGGTGTACAGCGCTTATCCTTTTCAAAACCTTTTAGAAGTTATAATTTTGTTGCTTATCACTAGTTGAAATACCGGTTAAAGTTTCATCTGTACAAAAGTTGGTGATAATTTTATTGGATCAGTATAAAAAAGACTTTATGAAAAGGCAGCTAATTGGGTCTGTGCGCAGGATAACGTTTTCTCTAATAAGGACCTTATATTGTAAAAGAGACGATATTAAATGTTTACAGAATATTAGATTTGCTTTTATGACTCTACAGCAGCTGCTCAGGGTGAGAAATATAGCCTTGCAATTTTTTCAAAATGTATAAAGTAAAGAAACAAGATGAAAAGATACTTTTTCGATACTCCGGCATTTTTTTTTATAACTGTCAAAATTGAGTTCTCCATACCCAAAAACATATAAAACGATGTCCCACACTGAATTTTAAAATTTTGACACAAAAACGTTATCCCGACGCCCTAAGACTCTTTAACTAAAAAAATCGGGTTTCCCCTAAACAAAAACGTATAAAACAATACTACACAATGTATTTTCAAACTTTTGACCCAAAAACATGACCCCGACGCGCTATGACTTTTAACTGTCAATATCGGGTTTTTGTGCCCAAAAACATATAAAACGATACCCCACACTTTATTTTCAAAATTTTTAGCCAAAAACGTGACCCCGAAGCAATATGACTCACGATAGAAAACTCAAAAGCTTTTCAATTCTCCGCAATAAAATTATGAATATTGTTGGCACCACCAACAACCCTTTTCTACGACGTCTGTGAGTGCATATATCGTGTTAACAGACAGACATACACACACAAATTATCGCATGATTTCAATTCTTCGTCATTTTAATGCGAGTTTTGCCGTATTGTTTCACTAAAGCGGATAATAATAAACTGTTTTAGAACTCCTTACATTCAGATGTCTACTGCAGATAATTATTATTCATATTACTGCCTGTTGAGATGAAGATAATCTTATTTACAAGCAAATGTGACTTTTTACTTTAACAGATCATCTGATTTTGTCAGTGCATTTAAAGAATCTGAGCATCAGAATAATCCTGTAACTATTGCTACATTTCAAAATAACTTAATAAGTTTATGAAGTTAGTACTATTTTTGCTTCAAAGTATTTTGATAACATGGTGAAACATATTCATGGACACATAAATGTGTATAGTGTTTCACTTATCCTATAAATACAGATGCTATTTCAATTATTATTCCAGCGTATTTTATTCTAATATTGCTTTACCTTGATAAACAGTTTTATATGAGACAACCATTAAATAAAATAGAGGTATTGCAAATAATTGCTAAAGCGCATTTCACACGATGCCTTGTTTAACAAGGTTACCGAAGAGTAACCAATACTTTTATTGTGTCAATAAATAGTGTCTATTAAACTGTTTTTTTTTTTTTTTTTATGTACATGACTGGAAACACTAGACTCTATACTTATTCCTTGAAATGTACACTGCCATTTTTCAAATTGTATTATTTTTCCCTTTGGTTATAGATTTATTATTATTAGTTTACTGTATTTTCTACTAGCTAAGTACCTTATAATCCTTTGCTGCATAAGACCGAGTTCTCATTGGAAAGTATGTATTGCTCTTGGTCCTTTTCTTTAAAAGTTGAGAATCTTCAAGTTTGATTTACTAAGTAAGAAACTGGGTTGTTATAATAAATAAATATAAATTCGTTAGAGTAATTACTAATCTTAATTAGGGTTTTCTTTTAATAGTACAAAAACGTAGTTAAAGATGTAAAAGAGAAACGGTTAACACTTAACACAGGGAAGAAGAAGAGGTAATAAAATAATAACAATTAAAGGATATGAATTTCAATAAAGTTAATTCATTAATTTCTTGATTTAATTCATCCTAAACAATTATTATATCGTATTATAAAAGCTACATTTTATGAAATCAATCCTGATTCAGATGCTATTTTATAATTTAATCAATGTCTACAAAAAAAAAAAAATCCATATAGTTTGATAAATATTTATAATTTGAATTGATTTTTAGTTGATGTTCTGTTTCAAATTTAACTATAGCAATAAGTATTATTAGAACTTAAACTCGTATATTTACTTAATCATATTAGAAGCTGGTTAGAAAATAACTTTGAAAATCGTAGAGTGTGAATTGTGAAATATTACCTATATTGTCTACAACAAATGTTGTTTGCTAATCGATTTTGAATTCGCAAGGAATTAATATTATTTAATTTTTATTTAAATTAGGGACAAATGCTTTCAAGACGCATTTTTGTTTTTTATTGCCAGGTAAGAGATAATTAGACAAATTCTATAAAATGCGATAGAACATTTTTTACT
Organism: Philaenus spumarius; assembly: GCA_018207615.1. Taxonomy (NCBI): domain Eukaryota; kingdom Metazoa; phylum Arthropoda; class Insecta; order Hemiptera; family Aphrophoridae; genus Philaenus; species Philaenus spumarius. The sequence goes on from JAGFPH010024251.1 coordinate 6,447, forward strand.
AACAAATTCTACGCAACTATATTATTTTATTTACAAATTCTTAGTAACGCTAGTAACATTAATAGATGGATAAAAAATAGTTTGTTATTAAAATTATGTATGTTTTGTAAAACGGATTAGAATAAATATTTACGTTAAGTTAATGGTGATAATTGAATGCAAATTCGTAGTGAGACGTTGTTTTCATTCCATTTAACAGATGTAAGGAAGGAATCCAAAGATTTAAGTATTCCAGTTCGTTATTCAAAGGCATCTTCATATTTAGTTTAGTGTGCTCAAATTTATTGAAAAATATATGGTCTTTATTTATTGATTTGCGTTTGGATACGATTTAACATACTAACTTTGTTGATTTTAGTTCCCAAAAAATAGAACTAAAATGTCAAAAGAAAGTATTTGTACGTGAGGCAAGTAAATTAGAAACTTAATTATAGAAAATTTTAAATTTTCTCTGAGATTTCTGTCTGCCACCACGTCACACTTCATAAGCATAACGCAACGTGATCTTCACGTAACATTCATGTGTAAACAAGTGATTCACAAAGTGATTAGTCGTGTTAATAAGCTTCAGGCATATTAATTAACTATTTAGTCAATAACTTTTAACATTGAACGTTTTCATAATATTTTATTGATTCTCTTTTTAATTTTTTTTATTTAAAGTAATCCGAAAAAAATAAGTTATTTTTCATTAAAATTGTGTTTCAATCAATTAACATTAATAATATTTGTGATTGCGTTATTACTTTATTTAAATGTTAATTCTTAATCATTCATTGTTATTTTAGTTATTTTTCTCTTTGTGCATAGTTGGTATGTTACATATTTATCGAAGTTGATAGTTTTAACGTATGTTTGTTCTATATAGTTTTCCTTCATTGTACCAATTTTTGCTATATATTTATTATTATTTACACTCTTAGAACTGACGTATTTTAATTTTTATTAAACAAGTAACACTGATTTAAATAAAAACCCCGAACCACAAAACAAGGAACAAAAACAATAACTAAACAACTAAATTGTAAGCTATGTTTAATACGTTACCCTTAGGCCTATGTACATTTCGATGACATGGTCATCATCCTCAGAGGGTTTTTAACACTAGTAAAGTATACAGATAATATTACAGAGCTATGTGTACTAAAATTCATAAGGAAGGTAAATCGATGAGGACTATTGTTTCAGGGATTAACTCACCGACTTACGTTCTTTCAAAATGGTTAGCGGAGGAGTTTAATTGATTTGAAACTAAATTTGGATCTTTCTCTATTAAAAATAATGTAGAATTTACAGAAATAATTAGGGATGTTAAACTCCAAAGCAACGAAATATTAGTTTCATTTGACGTTAGCTCTCTGTTTCCTAATATTCCAATGAAAGAGACTATGGGTTATTTGAGAGAATTTCTGCATAAAAACCAGGTAGAACCTCGGAAAATTGAAGAGTATGTAAGATTAACCGAGGTCTGCATGGATAAAAATTATTTCCAATTTAATAATGTTTTTTATCAACAGCTTGATGGTACGGCTATGGGCATTTGTCTCCTTTTATAGCAGACCTTTTCATGAGTATGTTTGAGGAGGCGTTAAGCAATGATCTTGACTACTTTCCTAGAATATGGCTGAGGTATGTGGATGACATTTTTGCCATTTTTGACCTCAACAAGTCCAGTGTTCAGGGATTTGTAGATCAATTAAATGGCAAACACAATTCTATTAGGTTTCATGAATCTGAATTGAACCAAAGCTTGCCATTTTTAGATATTTTATGTATTAGAAATAAACAACAGATAGAATTCGATATATATAGGAAACCCTCAAATAATCATAGGTACATATTAAGCAACTCGAATCATAGTTATAAACATAAACTTTCTACTTTTAATTGTATGATAAATAGAGCAATTCAGATATCCCTTACACCGAAACGTTTTTACAATGAATTGAATGTTATTAAAAATATAGCTCAGTTCAATGGTTTTGATCCAAAAATTATTGATAACTTGTTAAGGAAACAGAAGCTAAAAAATTTTAGAATAAATTCCACCACTCTCCAACCGGATGGAAAAGAAATATTGAAATATGTTAGTTTACCTTTTGATTTCATACTTACTAAAGGCCTGGAGTCTATTTTTAAGAAATGTAACCTTAGGATTGCTTTCAAAAGTCATAATAACCTTAGACAACTGTTAGGTAATCCTAAAGATAAAATTCCGATGTTGGAAAAGTCTGGAATTTATGAAATAAAATGTGACACTTGTGAAAGGGTTTATCTAGGCCAAACAAAGAGAAAAATTATGACGAGATTTAAGAACACATATCACATATTAAGTACAATAGGCCTGAAAAATCTAGCGTTGCAGAGCACATTCTTGAAACAAACCATAACTTGGAAATATCCAATGTTAGGTTAAACAAAAGAAGTGACTTCAAACAAGTTATTGAAGAGCTTGGAAAGCATTTCCATTTTTCAGGCTGACATTGATATGTTATTAAATGCAGATAAAGGGCCTATTCCTAACTCGTCATTGTTTTCTTTACTTAGGACTGAATAGGAACCTGTATTTATTATTGGTAATATTTCTTAACTTTAATTTAATTGTTTAACTTTCAATTATTTGTAGCCTATTTTTTAAACCATAGGCCTATATTATTTATATTTTGTTGATCTGTATTTGTTAATATTGGATTTTATAGGTAATATTATTTTATTTTATTAAGTATTTAATTTCTTTTGTTTGTTATTTATTTCATTAGGCCTATTAGTTTTTTATTTTATTTTATTTTTATTACTGTTTGACTGTTTATAGTTTTAGTAGAAAAGTTTGTTATTTTTTTTGTATTTAATAGTTTTATAATTTACTGTTAAATTGGTTTTTATTGTTAATAATAGATACTTGTAGTAGATTTAATGTGGCTCCTCCCATTCCCCCACAGGTCGGTCTTGGATTAACCGGTATGGGAAGGAGTGGGGGGTCGGCGGGTACACATAGCTCTGTAATATTATCTATATACTTTAGTAGTGTTAAAAAACCCTCTGAGGATGATGACCATGTCATCGAAATGTACATAAGGGTAACGTATTAAACATAACTTACAATTTAGTTGTTTAGTTGTTGTTTTTGTTCCTTGTTTTGTGGTGCGGGGTTTTTATTTAAATCAGTGTGATTTTGTCGCCACAGTGCTATTTTATTTGTTTAATTAAATAAGTTATTTAGTAAATTTGTCTCCACAGCCGTTTTTAAATAACAATGTCTTGAGAATTTCATCTTCAATTTTAAACCTCCAGCGTATATTTATGTACACTGTACGTTAATGCATTAAAATGTAATAAAGGAATTCATATAAAGCAGTCAACCACTGTTTGCTTTACTTCCGACCTGTTGAAAAAAATAAGGTCTGGGGTATGCGTTATGGTATTTTAGGTAATACTTTTAAAATTAACGCGTAGTAATTTTACGCCTATACAACCTTGCTGCAAGTGCGTATTATAACACCCCACAGTGTAATTAAGTGATCTCATCCTCATTTTGTCCGAATCAATAGATATAGTCCTTATGTTGTTGCTTCTGGATCATTTTCTGTTAGTTAATTCCTAAATAACCATCTATTAGATTTCAATTAAACTTAGAGGGGTATTCAACTGAATCGGAGAGATTTTATTTATACTCAATATGAAGTTTTTATGTCGTAGATGTTTTGATTTTTTTTTTTTTTTTTTGTACATTGAGAAAGTTTTACTGTTGACACTATTGATGTTTCATAAATAAACTAAACACATGATTTTTTTGTTGGTGTCTCGTATACTTCAACATACTTTAAATAAGAAATAATTATTACTTTTTTATGCAATGTTTCGTAGTTCAGCAGTATAATATATATATTTTGAAGTACACACAAAGATTAATTAGTCAGGAGTTTTCGCCAATAATAATTTTGTTGGAAAGTATGTGAGAGATGGTTTGACTCAGCTATCTTTGTTCAAAGCGTGCGATGATAAGGGACAAGAATTATGTCTGAGGGAAAGAAAGACTGAGAGATGCGATCCACGAAAAACCAACCCTTTATTATAAAATACAGATAAACGTAATTTAATTATCTTTATCTAACTTTGCTTTTAAAATCAGCCGTTAGGCTAAGTAAAGACAAGAAGAGGGAGCGACTACTTAGGGCCAAAGCATAGACTATTAGGTTTTTAATACTTTTTCGAGATTATAAGAAGGAGAGGGTGATGGTACCAGATTAGCAAAGAATGATGTGTAAGACTTAATTAGTTTTTAAGATAAAGCAGAAGTAATGAATGCGAATTAAAATTCTTAAAAAAGTGCCCTCTTAATTTATTACTAAAGCGTTGGAAATTCAACAATCATTAAAAAATAATCAAATGTAGAAGTAATTGTTAATAGTGAAGTTAAAAGAGTTGCCTACTATTGAATCCACTGCGAATGCATTGAAGAATGCACTACGGTGCTGAAGCAGTTTTACTACTATTTGCTCAAGCTCTAATATTATCACAGTCTAGAGATTTATGAGAGTGATACATCATAAAGTAAGTTTACTAAATTCAATCAAGTATAGACGACTCAGTAATGATGATGAATGAATATGATGGGAAGATAACGTTGAGGTACAGTTTGAAACTGGTAAATTCTGCATAAAGATTTATCTCATCACAAAGAGAAATGAAAAATGAAAAAAAAAATAACTGACACTTTGTTTAGTTATGTACTTAACTAAAAATATATAGTCCTTTATTTATAAACTCATTTACTGATCATGTGTGGGTTAACCAGCAATTTGAGTTTGTTACTAAACAATGCATGCCCAACAAAAATATTTGTATAGTAATACATAATATAAATACTATTTGGTTAATAAAAAGAAAAAAATTAACAAATATAAGTTAGAAATTTCTAAATTGTTTTGACTGTCTAAACATATAATATATTTGCAATTAACAAATAATATTTAATGTATATATATATATTTTATACACATTGAACAGACCTCCCTTGCGGCATTTGTAG
>JAGFPH010024252.1:0-11475 GCA_018207615.1 Philaenus spumarius
TTTACGCTTGATATCACTGTAGCTGATGTCGGCCCCAAAATTAAAAAATGATTTTCTTTTTCAAAGCTACTTATCCTAAGAGGATACACTATATTTTCATTATTTATACCGTAAACATTAATTGAAACATTTTCATTATTTTTTTCGAATTTATCAATTTGCTTTATCGGTGTTGGAAAATCAATTCCATGAAAATTACTTTCAAATAAATATTAAATGTTTTGTATAATTCAATGTAACTGATTATACTTATTAAAACTTAATTGTTTCAGTGTCTCTATTGTGTTCATACTTAACCTTCAATCTTCAACTATCCAATAAAGATGTTAAGTTTATTTGACTTGTGCTGTACCCAAGTGTGTGCTCAAACTGTGAATTTTGAAAATATAGATAGACTTGAATTACCGCTCACTATAAAACATTATTTAAAAAATAATTATAAAAATGTGTGGTTTAATTTAAAATGTGATATAAAAGGTTACGATTACTTAAATATAAATTTTGATAAAATTAAAAGTAAAGATTTTTTAATGTTAATGAATCATCCTAATGAAGTACCAGAATTTGCATATGAGAAAAATTACGTACTATTACACTCTTATTATTATAAAAACAGATCCATACGATTATGCAGAGACTGTTTCAGTGAAATTGTTGTGTTTGAAAATGATTTTAATAGCAAACTAGCAGGTTTTGACTATTTTAAAAAATATGTTGACGGAGGTTTTCTGTTAACAGAGATAATATGGAATTCTGAAAATTGGTGTGACAAGTGCATTACTACACCATTGTTTAAAATATATAATGAAGATGAAAATCGGGAATATGTGATGGGTAGAGAAATTATGTCTTTAAGAGAACTTTGTAAACCTTCTGTTTGTTTCAAATATCTTTTGAGAAATTCTTAAAATATTTTGTACATGTTTAATAAACTACTGCAGGTATATTGTTAAAAAAAAATTTATTTATCATTTCCTTTACATTATTTTCTTAACGATTCCAGACAGAGGTGAGTATTTTACAAGTGCATCATGAATAATTAAACAATAGCAAGCAGTGTCTTCCGCAAAATCTGTTGTTGTCTGCAATTCAATTCTTACGTCCAACGATCCAGTTTTTAATGATTCTTCTTGTTTCGAACAGTCTATTACAAAAAGAGGTGTTTTCAGAGCCCATGTCAGTCGATCTACGAGTGGCTGATCATCGCTTCCTTGATAGTAGGATGACTGGAACCTAGCAAAAGAATCGTATAGAATAGCCTTATTTCCATTAATATTATCATATGGATAATATTTTGAATTCAAGTAAAGTTTAATGTTTTCAATATTGCACAAATCAAAATGTGAAGCATTAGAGGTTGCATTATCTTTTCTATTGGTTTGAAAAGCAACAATAACGTATCGAGGTTTCTCCAACATAGTAGAAGTTTTCACAGTCCAGGTTTGAAATTTAGTTTTTGGTAATGAGGGGTACTCGTGCATTTGCCAACGTCTGAATGGTATGGATATTATTTCATCCTTGTTTATCAAATGCAGTAATGATAATTTCACTTCATCGTCGACACGTACATAAGGCATTTTCCATACTATTTTTGAAATTTTAATTTTACAATCCTGTTGAGTTGTTTGCAATATTGCATTTTTATCAGAAGAAGATCTTAATAACACTAACTCCTGTTTAACATTCAAAATTATATGTTTATAGTCTTCGGCAAAACCTAGTAAAATACGTAGAGGTATGCAAAACGTAAAACTTCCTTTATCGGATAGAGGCTGAGTATCCGCTGTCCAAGCATAATTTCCCATTGCGTTTTTGTCATTAGGCCTCAAGGTCAATAGATTCTTCATTAAAGTCGTAATACCCACATTCTTAACTCTATCGATTTCCGTTCCACAAAGTTCATACCTTATTTCTTCAAACATAAACGCAATTGCGTTATTAACTAATGCTGTTGTAGCGTCCTCGGTTCCATCGCTTTTTATTATATTCCCTTCTATGATTAAAAAACTTTTATTTGGTAACGTATATACGTCTTGCTGATGGACGGGAATTCTTATTTCATCGCTATTGCCGAAAGAATTTGAAGAATATGGGTTATGCGAATGCCATTCGAAATCAACTATGGTGTCATTTTTAAGAATTGAAGAATCAACGTCTAATATATGATTCATTTTGTTTTATATTATTCAATTTGTATCCGGGAATGGATCTGAGAAATATACTGTTGCTTAATGTTAACGCACTGAGTCTTGATCGAGGAATGACGCTTTTTAAAACACTTGTATTTTTATTTGCTACCATTTTTGGCATATGAGCGGCTGAAAAGATAAATCCCATGGTGTAATTTTATTTTGAACTTCTTAAATGAAGACGAATGATTATATTTTCGTTTCTAAAATTAACTAAATTTCCGTATTGATCTTCTAATTTAATGTTGATCTTATAAAGTAAACCTTGCGTGATTATTGGTAAATAAATAACATGAGCTGGTTTTTCAACTATTTTAAATCCTGGTTCTACTACAGGATAAAATTCATGCAATATGTGACCTTCAACACCGTCTCTGTAAGAGCTTCTAACTATATCACACGCAATACGTATGACGTCCACTTTAACAATAGCGGCTTGATTCGGAGAGATATGCCATATATTTTCTTTTAGTTTATCGTTTTCTTTAAAACCTAATAGCGAAGCAATACTTCCACTTTTGAATTCAATTTCATTATTACAATAAATTTCGGTTTTTAGAGTGTTATTGTTTGGCTTTATTATAAGTTTTGTTTTACTTTTTTTATCTCTCAATTCTTTATTTATATAGTCTTGTATATCTTCAATTTCGTATGTTCCTTCTGGCAGCGTAATCGATTCATTTGAACCAAAATACATTTTATCGTTGATATTTTCTTCAATATTTGGTATTGAATTATATGTCATTAAGTCAATCAGTCCTATTTCCCATTTCTGTGATGTAGATAAATCGATGGGAGGAAAGAAATCACACGTAAAGTATGAACTTCTGCCGGACAGACAAATCATGGTGTTACAAGAAATTCTAAACACAAATGACCGCAATTAACTGTATTAAAGTTTTGACGAGAAGAGTAATTGAAATTAATTGTAAGTCGTTGTTTTGAATTAAAATATTTTACTAATTCCGTTGGCGGTCTTAAATTTCCAAAACTATCAAAATATTGAACAATATTTCCACGTTTTTTGTAACAAACCCAATGAGTGCCGCTTCCTCTGAAACTGTCCAAGTTTACTATAGCTGATTCGTTATACAATGGTCCTTTTTTCGGCAATGTGTCACGCATGAAAACACCTCTAAAATGTGGAATGTTTAATTTCTCTGCATACTCTAGTAAGTCTAGGGTCGATAAAGGTTGAATGGGTATTGAGTTAATTAATTTCATCGAGTACGACGTTTTTTTTTCTTTTTATAACCATCTCCTTTGTATGGACGTACGTACAGACCTTTGCCTTTTAAATTTTTCATTTTCTTTTTAATATCCGTAAGCATTGAAATTACTTTCTTATTTGTCGTCACATCGGATTTTTTTACTTTTTTACTTTTTACAATTCCACCACCAAACTTACGTTTAGCTTTCATTATGTTGGTTACCGCCCACGCTGCTGATTTTTCACCTAAACTACTATCACTAGCTTTTACACGTTCCCAAGCTCTCTCCACGAGTTCTTTGTCCGCAATGGCTCTATTATTGGTATCTTTGTACTTATTGTAGACTATATCATGTGCTTTACAAGCAGCATCTAATTTATTAATACCTGGATCACCTCGCTGCAAACGTTTAGTGAGTTTCGTTCCAGGTCCGCAATATTGATAGCCTGGTAAATGTAATTCAATCGGAAGTACGTCAATAACTTTATTTAATGCATCTCCGATGAGACTACTTCCTCGATGACGTCGCATTTCTTACTAAACTGAAGATTGTGGTAATGGTGATTGTGGTGGTAACCACGATAACTTCTTAACCCACTCGTCATAAGTTTCAATCAATTGATGTTTGTCTCTTTGATCCCTAGCGTATGATAAATATACAACTTGAAATACGCGTTTCAAGGTTGCAGCATCATCTAGTTCTTCTGTCACTATATTAGTTAATCGTTTCTTATTAAAATTCAACGCTTTCCTTGAATCCTTTGTATAAATCGAATTTTCATGAAAATATTTTTTAGTTACAACATCATTATCTTGTACAGGTGGTGCAATATTTCTTATTAATTTCATTTGACCGTTGTATACATTGTTTTTATTATCTGTACACAAACATTCTTTTCTCATTGTATGCAAATTAACCGCATCTTTTTCGCTAGAAGGATGGTTAACATTACATAATTTTTTGTTCTGTATATTATAATTTCCATTCGGGGTTAATTCGAAACCTCTGCCTGGTGGACCGGGTAGACCGCGATTTCTTTTTGATGTGGTATGCATATGACGACCGAATTTGTCTACACTCATGGTTTTATTTGATTATTCAAGAATAGAATTAATATCTTTTTATGACCCGTACTGTCCGCTAGCTTACTATAGTATACACCGTTTTTAACTGCGTCTTTAACATTGTAACATTTTTTGTTCTGCAAATTAAAACCTCTGCTTGATGGACCGGATGGGTGTTGATTTATTTTGTATGCATATGACAACAGAATTTCTTTACACTCACAGTTTTATTAGTATGCTACCTTCAACTAATTCTTCAAGAATAGAATTGATCTCGTTTGTATGACTCGTGTTACCCGCTTGCTGGGAAGCTATTAACAATTTTAACCTTTCACAAAGTTCATTTGGATCGTTCCAATATATGTACTCTGGTTTTTTATCAGTAACTACCATATCTGAATTGATATTCAAACCTTCACCAATCATCGGACCTACTAATTTAGATATTACTTTCTTTAATTGTTTACTTCTGTTACATTTAGACTTTCCTTTAGTTTTTAGACCTTCACCAGTCGCTGGACCTACTAATTTGGCTATAATATTCTTATATTTTTTACTTCTGCTGGATTTAATCTTTCCTATTGCCGAATTATTTTGTCTGTATACATTTGTATCTTTTAAAATTTCACTGTAGGCTTGTAAGTCTTCTTGGCTAAAAGTATAAGGATCCGGTTCAGCCATAATAATTAATTCGTATAGCCCCATTGTTCCTGTGTAACGTTTATCATTAATAATCAGATCGTCTCCATTTAAATCGACCACTTTATCTCCCAACATCCAAATGTTACCATTCACGTGTATTCCAAATGTCTTGTCAATTTTTTTACCACCATCTATCAATTTAGTAAAGTATATTCTTGATATAGGGCCTGAAAAAGTATCATTAATAAAACTAGTAATACTTTTTCTACCTTCTGGCGTCTTAATTAAATCTTCTCCCGTTTCAATCGATTCATAAACGGTTTCGGGTAATGCTGTCAACGGTGGTGTTTTTGAAGTTTCTACTTCCATAGCGTTATCTGGAATTTCTTCATCATCCATGGGAGGCTCGTGTCTTAACATTCTAAGTTTACGACTTTCAGTTTGAGCAATATCTTCATAGTCGTAATCCTCATAATCGTCAGCATAATGATCCAAACTTGTATTCACCAATTTCTTGCGTTTTTCACCTTGAGGCGGTTCGAATGTTTTTCGTTTTTCTGGAAATATGTCCGGATCTAGTGCTTCTTCTTCTTCTTCCGACGAATCCATGATGTACCTTCTTTTAACGGCTACTTTATGTTCTCCTTCAATTTCCTTAGCATCTACAAGTTTTTTGAGAGGTTCTGTAATAGACGTAAATTGTTTCTCCAACAGCTGTTCGCCTTCCATTATATCTCGTGTGAGAGCTCGGTGTTTGGCTTTAATTATTTTACGCAGTTTATTTATTTCGAGAACAATTTTCTCATCAACTGCTTCCTCTAAAGAATCATTCGACATACTGAACACACTAACAATAAAATTATAAATAAGTCACAGAACTAGTAATTCAATGAGAGAGGGGAGCTTAAATAATAATGAATGTGTCAAATCCGATACGATAACGCCCTTTCTTTATATCCCTCTCCTTATCAATTACAATAAATGCATTATTATTTTTCTTCCACACTTTTGCACATATTTCTTTAAATTTTTCGAATGTCATGTCATTATTAATGTGGTCTCTAAACACGTGATGTAAGTTTCTTTCATCCTGCTTAAATAACACCAAAAGGTTTGCATTATCTCTGATTAATTGTTTTGGTATGCAACTGTATGTTTGACACAAATAAAATATGTCTATGTCATTATGACGTCCCATTGTAAAATAATTTCTAATGTTATTTTGTTTTTCACAAGCTACGTCATCAAATATCATAATTGAATTGGACTTTACATCATTTGGATAAGGAATTTCATCATTTTCCTTGAACGCATGATATTCAATCTCTGGTATACCATCTATAATACAACGTAATAATTTATATTTAGGTTGATACAGTGATTTGGAAAACACATAAATATTTTTAAAATACAACCCGTTTGGAGAAATCAATAAATTTATTATTAAATTTGTTTTTCCAGTATTAGAAGGACCACATACAATACATCTGATACTATTAGGTAACAACATTCCATGTTTCTTATTTTTGTTATTCATAATTGGTGTGACTAAAGTGTCTAAATTTATAATTGATAACCGATTAGATTGTTTTACAAATTTCATATCAAATCCTTAGCACTAATCCAAGTATCTTTCGAACTATCAAAACCTAACCAACGAACTAACAACTTGTTTCCTTTTTTACGTAAAACCTTTTCTATTAAATATGTATCACCGTATTTTGTTTTACTCAATTCTTCTTGATAAAATCCTCCTTTTATTAAACTTCCTGTTTCATCTTTTATTGAATACGTAACTGGAACTGTAGGTAGAATTTTCCACACTGTGTACACTTCATTACTCCAATTTGGTAAATAACCTTTAGTAAATGGTTTTTTATATCTACTTATTCTTACCTTGTCTCCAACATTAAACTTTCTGCTGCGATTTAATTTAATTTTTCTATTTTTTATTATTCTTTTTAATACTAGATTTTCGTTTTCCTTGGTAACCTCTATCGGTTTCATACCAATTGTTCTGTGAAACGTATTATTATATTTATCAACTATAATTGGAAGTAAATGCAACCATTTGTAATTACCTTGTTCACTAAAACTTTGCCACATTTTCCCTTTCAACGTTCTATTCAATCTTTCAACTATAGAAGCTTTTTTATCAGAAAAAGTAGAATAATGGTTTATATTGTATTTATCTAATAAAGATTTTACTTTTGAATTATAAAATTCTGTGCCATGATCTGTCTGGAAATGTTTCATAGGATACTTGTCAAAAATAGGTTTTAATGAGGTTTCAAGTTCAATTGCAGTTTTTGTTTTTACTGGCACTGCGATAGCATATTTACTAAAACAATTTATTACTACCAAAATATACTTATAACCTTTATTGATTCTAGCAAATGGAATCATCTCTACAAGGTCAGCTTGATAAAGGTCATTAATACCTTTAAGTTCTACATAACGACTAGTAAATTTCCTACGAACTTGTTTATGCAATTCCTTAGCGATTTCACCTCTTATATTCATGTTTACAGTTCAACAAACAAAGGTAAAATAACAGACACAGACATAAAAACATTTACAATTTATTTTTACAAATTTGCTAATTTACAATCAGGTGATGCCTTTTTATGTTCTAATTTTGGATTATCATCTACTTGCCAATCTCCTAAGGTAACTCCACAGTCGATACAGGTGACATCATCATCTGATCCAATGTAGTAAAATCCTGTTTGCACCATCTCTTCAATATTTGGGTATAACTTCGGCCAGCTCGAAAATGATTCCCTCATTATTTTTTCAATACCAATAACTTCTAATTTATTGAAAACATACTGATTGAACTGTTCAGGTACATTTAAACTTAAAACACAATCAGGATTTGATATTTTATGCAAAAACGTTATTAGTCTAATTGTTAATTTTGAATTACACGCTTGACGCCAGCCACAACTACAACACACTATACTATCCATCAATTTTGTACGAAAAAAACCTGAATTTATTAAATCGTCTTTCGTACAATTAAATATACCACAACACATGTTAACACGATCCATACTTTACAGTGACTGACTAAAATTAAAATTATCATATCTATGTATACAGTAAAAACAATCTTTTTTCTTTAATTGTAAAGGCATATTGATCATTTTATGATTGACACAAGGAAAACTGTTTAATATGTCGCAATCTGTTCTTAATTCAATTGGTAGTTTGTTAAAAATATCTTCTACATTTTCAAAATGATTTACAATGAATTCTTTAGGTAAATATTTAATCAATTCATCTTGCATACCTTTATATCGTTTTGTGTAACATTCTTTTATCGCTAAATTTACTGCTGTAATTCTATCCAAAACTAATTTTTCTAATTTCCACCATTGTAATAAAACATGTACATTAATGTAAGCACAATTTTTAGAACTATGTTCAAATACACATGGTTTGTAAAAATCACTCCAAAATTGTTTTTTTAAAACACTTAAATTAGGACAATTTATATCGTCAAAGTTTATCATGTTAACATTAAATTCAGTCAACAAATTTGATATATATGATTTTTTTTCACTTCCTTTAACATAAACATTTCCACTTATGTTGATGCTTCGAAATAAATCCAACAGAGTATTATACGATTTCATTCCAGAATCCCATCGAAGACCATGGTACTGTCTCTCTAACCATATCACTTGCTTTTGTAAATTTATAGGTAATTGACTGAAACCAAAAGGAGGTCGAAAAAGATGTAATTCGTACACTGTATCATCTGTAGATATAAGCGCCAACTCCTTAACAATAAATTCATTTGCATCATTTTTAAAACCTTGAAAATCTAAAATAAATTCCATTATAAGTGACACTTTTTAGTTCCTTCCAAGACTTGCAACGACACTTGAATAAGGCTCTCAAATAATGAACACAAACACGTATCAGGCCCCTCTAAGGAGTGGGGATTAGACCAGCAACACATTGTATAATGACCGGTTACAGGTTCAAATTCCGAAAGTCCATAATTAATATACGACTGCGCTTCCTGTATGTTTAAATGTACACTGGTTACCCCACAAGAGCAAAGATTCGGATGATTAATAATACTTTCTAGTCTTTTTTGTGCTGTAAAACCCATCTTAACTGCACTTTTTAACAGAGTAGATTCAATTAATCAGCTCGATTTTTCTTGGGCGGTGCCTGCAGTGTTGTAATTGTTGTTTCTAACCACCTGTTAACTTCGTTTTCACGTTCGTATTTTGCTCGATCTGCCGCTGATCTTAACCAACAACTACCATTTCTTGCGGCCTTATGTATAGGATTGATGTTGACGTAATGAATAGTATTCAAATCATCTCGAAAATGAACTCTGCTACGGTTGTCAGACAGTTTTAGACCTTTAAACTTTGTTACTAACCTATCAATTTCGTTGTCAGACATCGCTTTCACAGAATCTTCTTTTTAACTAGCAAACGTGATGAAGTGCAATAAGCTACTGAATGGAAACCTCAACATGATTGAATGTAGCACAATTTTTAATCTATGTTCAACCAAACACAAATTTTATCACAAGTTTATAAAAAACAACTCATATCAATTAATAAAATGTTTAAATTTATTACAATAACACTTAAAAGATAGCTTTGAAGTAACCGACTGTATTGAAACTTTTAAAGTCGTAATAAATGTTCATCTATGAGATTTTTAATTCTGACTAAAATATTTGCATTGCTTAAAGGTGGTTTAAGACATTTGATTCCAAAAATTGATAACTTATTTTTTTCTACCTTAACTACAGAATTTATAAATTCGTTAAATTCAAAAACAGAATTATTTTTAAAAACATATAATAATCCGTTAGTATATCTAAAAACCGAATCCATGCTTGAAGGCAATCCGTTATATGTTTTATACGTTATACCATAACTTTTAACATTAAATGTACATTCATCTATTTCCATGTAGTAAGTGTTGTCGAAAAAAGCTATTGTTTTTCCTGAATAAGTATTGACTATACCATTAATATTTTCTCTTCCAAATTTTTTTTCTATTGACATGGGATACCCATCTATTAACTGTAGAGATGGAAAGTTTAATGTGTATACTTTTTTCTTTATAAAAATAACAATATCACCGTTAGGTCTTTGATAGAGAAAATCAATTTTTTCAAAATCCGAAGGTAAAAAGAAAAGCCAATCTGATATCAATTGGGGTTTGGTAAATGATAGGTTATCTTCTAAATTTACTATCCAAAACCATTTCTTGTAGAAAATATATAATTGCTGATTGATCAATAAAAATGTATTTATATTCGTTAAAGTACACAAATCCGGTTCTACTAAAGGCTTAACAGTTGTATTTTTCACCACAACAGGTTTTTTAGTTGTTGCAGGAATTGTTGCAGAAGTTGTAATAGGGGTTGTTGTTGAGGTAGTAGTAGTCGTTGTTGTTGTTGTTGTTGTTGTTGTTGATATGCTTCTTTTTCTCACACCATATAGACTCTGTATAGCATAAATATCATCGTTTGAAAGTTTACTTTCTCTGTAGTTATTGTGTAACGCATGCATTATTGAATCAATATCAGATGAATGAGATATTCCTAACGAGTGACCAATTTCATGAATTAAAACACTGAATAAACTTGTATGACCATCACGACATTTCTTAATGTCTGTCTCAAAACACCATATTTCATCTTGATCTATATGAATTTCAACTGTCGAATTATCTGGTCTCGGAAAACCCGAGTGACCGAGGACGTGGCCTCTACCGTCGAAGTTACTAAAACAAGCGTCTCCGGCTTTCTGTTTCCTATGTTTTCCTCTTTTAAACGATATTAATATATCATTATTATATTTATCATGAACAAAACTAAGATCTGTGTATTCAGCCCAAGTTTTAAAAGCCATTTCTGTTAAATTCAAAATTTGTTTACTAACTGATGCATAATGCCACCTCAATTGTCGTTTCTCCCATTTTGAATATGTTGCAAAATTAACATCATCTTCTACTCCACACCGCTTATTTTCCATTAATGCTAAAGTTTCATTGTTTATTTTACCATCTGATGTAATATTATAATATTCTTGAAATAAAAATATAGCATCTGTCAATGTCTGTGGATCAACATTGATTAATAACTCTTGAGATATATTAGGCAATTTTAAATAACCATAATTCGTTAAATACTTCATAGCATGCAAAGTACAATTTTCTGTCTGAATTGTAACAAATAAAAACAAAAATGGAAATAAAAACGAAATCATTTTTCTAAAAACAAACACTACTCAGTTAATTAATGTTACAACACAACCTTCCTCTTCCTAAGTAAGTCAATGAATGGTGTCCTTTTTAATTTTGGGGCCGACATCAGCTACAGT
>JAGFPH010024253.1:0-11474 GCA_018207615.1 Philaenus spumarius
AAGCTTGAAACTAATGTCGCATCATTAGAAACTGAGCTACGGACAGCCAATGAAAAAATAACTCAGTTAAGTCACGAATTACAGAAAAAAACTGAGCTTATTCAAATCCTAACAAACGATTACGATGATTCAGGATCAGAAGCAGGTATTGATCAATATACTTTCAGAATAGTAATTTTTAAATGTTTATAAATACAAATGTACAGAGAAATTCCGGTTAACCGAACTCGGGACAACCGAACCCCAGGTTATCCGCAATGCTTCCGAAAATCGAGAATCCAAAATTAAAAAACCCAAAAACAAAAATAATTGTATTTACACAATATTTAATTTTTGTTTGTTTTTTTATCAAAATTGGAACCTTTTTAAAACTTAAACATCTATTCGAAATTAAGTAGGGCTTTAATAAAAATTGCCAGTGCCAAACTTTGAATTCAGTTTTCTCAGAAAAATGTTAGAAGTTTCTTTTCTTTGATGTCCGGCCGCCTATTTTCTTCCTCCTCATAATCAAACCGTGAAAGAAACAAACTACATATTTCTTTTCTCATGTAAACGTAAAATGTAATCTCCGGATGGTCCTGTCAAAGTCGGCAGAGGGGGTGGGTCCACTATAACAACACTCCCACCCCTCTTAAGAAGCAATTCACACAGATTATATATCGCAAGCATAATCCTGAAATGCGATTTTTGTAAACATAGGTGCTATGTTTCTACCGACACATGCGCTCTCGCCTTTTTTCTTCCTCTCCAGGCGCCAAGTCGAGACTTCCAAACCACATGTTGTTTGTTTCGATTAAGTTATTATATAGCCTGTCAGTGTGAATTTCACATAGTGAGTATCGCGGGCATAGCATTCATCAGCGGACGGTCGTTATGTTAGGTGTGTGAATGCCTTAAGACAATGACAGACACGTTTGGAGAGGTGCAAAAAACGAACAAAAATTACTGAGTTTTTGAATGAGTAATTCATATGTTACAAACTATTAAGTACAGTATACTGTATATTGATGTACCATAATCCTAAAAATGTAATTTTAACTTAAATAAATGACATAAGTTTTATTATGTCCTACAAAAAGATTTTTGAATTTGTTGGATTTTAAACCCTTTCTAAACTGTAGAGTTAGGTGTTCATGGCTTAACAAAAAAAATTGTTATCCGAATTGGCTTCCCCCCCCCCCCTCCATTTAGTTCGGTAAACCGGAGTTTTACTGTAGTTTATTTCTTTAAGTCCATATTGTATAATGTCTTTCGTATTGGACTGTTTGAACTTACATGCTGCAGAGAATACTCCTTGAATTTAATTCACAAAAATTTAGATTTGACTAGATTAAAATTATAAAAGAACTTTGAAAAATAATGATTTTAACTATGTACACTTGAAAAGAAGTAGTTTTCCAGTTACCAAAAATTTGAAAAGTTCTCAATGCTTGAGATGAAACATTTGTCATTATGAAAATGGAATCTGTAATTTGTTCCTTAATTCTAGAGCTGGGAATCAGACAAATTCTACTGGCAAGCTTTTTCTGAGTATGCCGGCTTACTATATATATTACATTGAATAGCCACAAAAAACATCTAAGTAATACTTTAAACTTTTTTCATACCATTATTTTCAAGACAAAATTTCTTTATATTTGCCGCTTTATTATAAGATATTTAATTTTAATAATGAACTGAATATACAAAATTTACAGAAATATTTAATAAAAATCATTTAAAAAAAACAAGTTTTATAAAAATAAATATACACTGGAATTTATTTAATACAGTAAAACTCCAATTATCGGAACTCCAACTATCCGAATCGCTTTCAGAGTTTCAGAAAAAAAATTAAGGTGGAACGTACTGCGATTCGCAAAATAATGATTCTGTCTACGCGCGCTATTGTCCTTCCTTCCGCGAAGCTAGTTGTAGGCGCCAGGTGTCAAACGGATTAATGCAGTCAAGCAGTTTACTTTGACGGATATGTTCAGCAAGCAATGACATCCATTTATATACATACGCTTAACATGTAAAAGTGTCACCTTTTCATTTAGTTAATTAAAGGCACTTTTTATTTAAAAATACGGTAGTTTTATTCTCCCATTTTCAACATACATACAATAATTAATTAACCTTTTTCGGGACTAACATATAGTCCAGTCAAATAGTACACTAGAAATCGCTAAAATCGCAAACTAACGGCTAGTTCTGATTTTTTAATATGTTGTTAGGACCACTACCAGTAGTGTATATCCAACTTTGCAGCTTCGAAAGACCTGTGCTAACTTCGTAGCACGCGAAAAACCGCGAAATTTTCGCTCTTTTTTCAGTTTTTCCACTATATCTCCTAAACTATGCATTTTTTCATAAAAGAAGTTATTTACGTTTTTAAAGTAGATTAAATTTGCTACAATTTGAGACCAGAACCAGCTCTGTAGCGCAGAGATTAGACCCAATACAGCCCTCCAAAATTGGCAATATTTTTTGCAAAAAAGTGTAATTTTAAACTTTGGTCAACTTTCGACCCCAAAATCGGGGGAAATACTCATTTTAAGGGGTAAATCTTAATAAAAGATGTTGTAGCGAATGTTATTAGCTTTAAGCACAAAACGACGTCTATAGGTCTAACAGTTTCTGCACAATGCTTAAAAATCTCAAAAATGGATAAACTTAATTTTTCGCAAATTGGCTCTGTTGAGTTCTTACGATGGTTTGGGGGTTATTTGACTTAAGCACAGGTGAAATTCTTCAAATGTGTCTTTCGTTAGTTGAATGTGATTTTTTTTAAAACTGCAGCTCCCCCATCCCTCTGGACTGTTTAATCAAAAATCTAGAAAAACCTATATAGGCCTAGATCATTTACCAATGTAAATAAAATGTGTGAGAGCTCGGTCAAGGACCTACACCTTTGAAAAGAAAGTGATGAGGTAAGGACGATTAGAAGGGGAGCTCGGCACTCTTTTCCGTATAATTGAAAAGGTAGGCAGGCAGGTATTCCCTCCCTTCCCCTCCAACAGTCCTTCGGTCACAAATGGGGTTCTCATTCTCAGTTTAGTTTCTATTACTCGTCGCGCGCTAACGAAATAATGTCGACTTCACCTGGATGTTGTTTTATTTGTTGCAATACACTCGAGGAAGGTACAGTTAGTTGTAGTTGTGAAAAAACGCGGAATTCGTTTTTTAATTTCAAGTGAGAAATGGGAATAGAAGGTGCCAAGCAAATCACTGGCAACTTATTTGGAACGGTTTCCTTCAAGCGAAAAGACAAAGTGCGAACTTTGGCATCAATGAGCACTTCCATCAAAGTAAAAGAGTCAAACGTGTGGATGTAGAGCCACTGACGACCATCTTCAAGCATTTGTGTATCATCAAGCAGTCGGACAAAGAGTTAAAGGAAGATTTCAAGCACGAGTTGGCTCCATACCCCATGACATTATTCACAGAAAAGGGTACGTGCAAAGAAATAAAATCAAAGTTCTACTCATCTTTCACTCCTCTCCCTCAAAACATCTTAGTAGGAGCCAACACGTTTGTTGTGATAGATAGGGGTTATTTACTGCATAAGGTGATAGGGCATCGGAATGACTCTGTGCGGGGTATTGTCGCATTGTACGTCAGCTACACCTTCAATCAGTTCGGACGGAACGTTGCTGTGGTCTTCGACGGATATCCTGAGGATGGGGCAGAGAAGAACACAAACACTGCCGAACGCGTAAGGAGCCATGGTTCTCTGCAGTGCAACGAAGTCATCTTTGAAGAGTCAACTATCATAAAAATGGCCCAGGAGAAGTTGCTGGCGAACGACAGCAACAAACGACGACTAATTGCTTTGATATGATCCGCCTTCCAAAGCCAGGGAATTGAAACGACTCAGGCAGTGGAGGATGCTGACTGTGATATTGTGAAGGAGGCACTTGACAAGAGCACCTCTTTTCAGTCAGTGCTAATCATTAGAGAAGATGTGGACCTCTTCGTCCTTCTTAATGGTTTGGGATCAACTGTGTAGAACTTTTTTTCAGAAAAGTGGCAGAGCTGACTCTGGCCCCTTACAATATTCGTCAACCTCATTTAATTGTGGAGATTTGGAAGTCCCCCCAGGATTCGAGTTGTTTCTCCATGCCTTCACTGGGTGTGACACCACCTCTGCCCTTTTCTGGTATGAAAAGAACAAACTATGGAGTGCCATCCAGAAATACCCTCAACTCATCACCACAGCTGAAGTGTTCCTCCAATCTACTTCAACCCACTAAGCCACCGCAGATGCCAGAGTGAAGTGCCTTTTAGCACTGTATGGAGGAATCTACACTGAAGATACCCTCCAGAGACTGCGCTATAAAATTTTTGTGAAAACAGCAGCCACCGCTAAGGTTGACCTCGCCTGTTTGCCTCCAACGGAAGATGGTGCAACATTCCACGCCTACTGAACTTACCACCAAGTTCAGAAGTGGTTTGGGGGTGGAAAAAGATGCCTCTCAATAGGGATGGAAGAAGGTAGATCAGGGGCTCATTCCAACAACAATGATGAGTGAAGTGGAATCCCCCTCCCTTCTGAAGTTTCTATCATGCGGGTGCAAGAAAGGCTGTAGCGGAGGCGGCTGTTCCTGCCTAAAAGCAGGCCTCAAATGCTCAGAACTTTGCAAATTTTGCTCCCACGTCTCTTGATAAAACGTCGCCGTAATTCAGATTGCCGAAGGAGGAGATGAATTTGACGATTTCGAATCACCCACGAAGCGGACAAAATGAACTATTCCAACCCAACCCAACAATATCTCGCGTAAATGTGCATATAGATATATAAAAAAATATTTTGAATTAATTACATTGTAAATACATTATTAATAGACTAGATATATATTTCTTGCTGATGTACATGGTTTTCCTTTCAAAATACATCATGAGAACTCAACAGAGCCAATTTGCGAAAAATGCGGTTTCCCATTTTTGGGATTTTTAAGCATTGTGAGGAAACTGTTAGACCTACAGACGTCGTTTTGTGCTTAAATTAAAGCTAATAACATTCGCTACAACATCTTTAATTATGATTTACCCCTTAAAATGAGTATTTTTCCCGATTTTGGGGTCGAAAGTTGATTAAATTTTAAAATTACACTTTTTTGAAAAATTATTGCCAATTTTGGAGGGCTGTATTGGGTCTGATCTTTGCGCTACAGAGATGGTTCTAGTCTCAACTTGTAGCAAATTTAATCTACTTTAAAAACGTAAATAACATGTTTTATGAAGAAACGCATAGCTTAGGAGATATAGTGGAAAAACTGAAAAAAGTGTGAAAATTTCGCGGTTTTTCGCGAGCTACGAAGTTAGCACAGGTCTTTCGAAGCTGCAAACTTGGATATACACTAATGGTAGTGGTCCTAACAATATATTAAAAAATCAGAAGTAGCCGTTAGTTTGCGATTTTAATGTACTATATGACTGGCCTAATAGTCTAAATCCTAATTCATGCCCAGACTAGATTATTTCAAGCATGGGACAATGCGTCCGGCTTTGTATGCCTAGTACTAGCAAGAGGTTTGTTTTACTCGTAATTTAGTGAAACAAAGTGAAATATATTTATAAAATAAGTTATTTTAATATTTTTAAGTATACAGTTCAATTCTATGTTTTATTCTCTATAATTTGTTATAATCAAATTTCATTTTTGGATAAAGCATATATTATTAATTGTTTTTTCTAAATAGGCTTCGACAAAACCTAATAAACGCGTTTTGGCAACATGATTTTATGTTCTACTGTTAGCTAGTACCTCCTATTGATAGTAGAAATAGTTCATTTTAAAGCTAATAGATTTTAGTAAATGCCAATAAAAGAATTATATTAGTCGCGTTAACGCGATGATAGTACTCAAACGTTTAAATTATAAAATGTGTATACGTGACCGTAGTATGTGCGGATAGTTTACTCCAGTTGCGTAAACGTGAAGCCAGTCCAGAAAAAGTTAAAATAGACCCTTTTTTCGGGAAAAATCCAACTATCCGAATTTTTGATTATCCGAATGGGGTCTGGTCCCAATTCATTCGGATAACTGGACTTCTACTGTAACTCATTGGCTGAATGCGTATTTTATATTCACAAATAAAGAAACAGCTTTACAAAGAATAAATAAACCATGTTCAATACAGTCGTCCTGTATATGTAGATTGATTTAAATTTTGATATCACTAGTTGAAAATTTCTTGTTCTGAAAATATGCTAGAAGTTGTACAGAGTGGCAAAACAATTGAATATCTCATATAAACAACTAGTTAAAAATTAATTTGTTTTTAGGTACGCCAACGGGTCAAATTAATTTTGAGGTGCTCCAAAGACGAGTCTGCCGTTTGGAAGAAGAGAACACATCATTACGTCATGAAGCATCGCAGCTTGCAGCGGCTACAGAGGATTGTGAATTGCAGGAAGCTAAACTGGTCGCAGATCTGGCCACACAGCTGGCACTTGCGAGGACAGACTTGTCTGGAATCACACTGGACGCTGACCAACAGAGGCAAGAGGCTATTGACAACAAGGTGCGGTGTGAAACGCTCACACAGAAATTGTCCTCTGCAGAGATCAAAATTGCAATGGTAAGTCTTAGTAGTCATCTAATTGTGATAGTTACAGCATCATAATAATCTGTGCTTGCTACGTAGACACTACTGCATTCAAATTTCTAAATATAATATGAATAAGAAATCCCTTTCCTACAGGCTCACGTAGATTTTAAAGTTCCTATTTACTTCAAATTTTCCATAAGCTAAGCACTAAACAAATTTATTGGCTTCTTTCGCTAAGGTTGCAGTTTTCGATCAAAAAAATTTAGGCAGAAGATTTTGGTATTATTTAGAACAACATTGATTTATAATAACCGAATGGATTTGATACTGTGTCTACTAAGTTATGATTTTTTTTACTTTCAACCATTATTTTTTTCCAGGTTTTGGACAAAAGATTTTGGTAATAATTAGAAGGTTTACAACGATGTTGATCGAAATCGATATTGTGTTTACTAAGGGAGTATGATTTTTTTGTTTTGCAACCTCATTTAGGGCACCCTTTTACTGTACGAGTTACTGGTCATATCAAAAATGGTTTCATACACAAGTTTTAAACAGTTAGATGGTTTACAATAACTTTGAACGGATTTGATCCTGTTCCTATTAAGGGAGTTATGCATTTATTTTTTCTTCAACCCCTATTTTTTCCACTCCTTGAACTATTGGTTGGTATAATAAAAAAATCTTTCAGCACAATTGTGGTACTACTCTTAGAAAGGATAATAACTTATAACAGTTGCATTATTTTTCATATAAAGAAGTTATAGTAATTTTCAGTTTTTCAAAATCCTTCCCTATTCTTACCCTCTTTGCCAATTTTTCCTATTAACGAACTTGACCGAGATTTCCGATCTATATATTTGATGTACAATCTGGAAGTAATTTGTTCAAAATTAAGGCAGTTAACATATTGTCCATTAAAAAAGTTTTATACTTCAGTGCCTGTCCCGAGGGACTTGGGCCGAAAGGTTTCTGACAAAAGGTAATACACATCTCTAAATTGCATTGGCAACACTGGTCATGACATGCACTGATGCTGGTCAGCATCACATATTACATACAGTCAAGGCATATTAATTGATTACTCTTCTGGAGTAGCAATTCCAACTCTACATGTACATGAATATGTTATGTACGTTTTTCTTTAGCAATTTCCTAACGTACAATAATGAAACTTTGACTAAATTTTATGTGTATATTTTTAACTTTTAATAACTGATTCAAATATTTATTGTTTGGGGATTTTTTTGTAGAAGAGAGGGCCGCGCTATTGATTTTAGCCGAGGGCCCAAATTCTCCCCAGACTGGCACTGTGTAGATATATACATTTTTGAGTTGTTTATGGTTTCAGAGTCTAGGGACCACCAAACGAAAAACTAGGTAAATATTTTTTAAATTTACTCCATGCCAACAACTGCAATAATTAAGTACTTTCTTTCAAATCTACCTAACTGAAACTGAAAAAAACTTATATATATACACGAGTAAAATTAGTAGTTACAAAGAAATAGGTACTGTATAAGATGTGCATGCATATGTTGCTTGGTACAATATTGTTTGTATAATTATTTGGTGGATAGAGCTAACATTCAAGTTTCTATAAATAACTAATTTAAAGATATAGCATAGGGCCTGTAAGTCGTGTGTAATAACACTGGTTTTATTTTTTATACCATATCTGCAAGTTAAAACTGTATTAAAATAATTATAAAAGGAACTGTTTTATGACAAGCACAAAAAATTATAATGAATCTTAGAGTTTAAACAAATGGTTGGGTAAATTAATGTGAAAAAATCTGAGTCCTGATTAAAGTAATAGAATTTTTGGTAATTCTAACATCAGGCAACAATTCTAACATCCCAGTAAAATTTGCATTTTAATCAAATTAAAGTGCTTATGATTATATGCTCAATCTGCATTCAGATTCCTTATTGAAATTTTATTAAAAAGGTCATCAACGTATCGAAAAAGCTCTAAATCTGTCTACAAAAATCTACAGGTTAAGGAGGTTTTCGGTTCTTACAGTTTTAAAAATCATGCCATCATTTTTATTTATTTTTATAAATTTTAAAATTAGTTTAAGTCTTACTAAAAAATTAAGGAGAATTTAGAAGAAACTAGTAAGTTGTTTTATAAATATGTAGGTATTAAAATTATAATTGCTTATAATGATTTATCTCTACGGATTTCATAATTGGTTGTTTAGGTGACAAGTGAAAACGATGAGTTAGTGTCAATGATAAACATTGCTAGAGAAACCCAGTGCGAGCTCGCTACTGAACTAGCCGATATGAAGGAAAAATATGCCGAGGTTATGAATTTGCTTCAAGAAGCTCAAGAAGGTCTAAGGCGTCAGCGTAAGAAAACTCAGCCTCAAGCACGTGGAGGACTTCTTTTCCCTTCTCTACATACCTCATTACCTATGCATAATCCTGATTCATTAGCTGCGGAATTGGAATGTTCTTTATTCTCTGAATTAAGTTTGGATTCAGGAATCGGTGCCTCTTCTACCAATGTGTAAGTATGAGAATTAGTTTTAATTTAGTTTTGTTACAAGTTTTAATTTTTATGTTTCTTGCTAATGTTTGTTATCCATATTGTGTCTCCATTACTGGCAAGACCAATTTGTATTTCTCTGTTTGCTACATCTTGCTAAAACTTTATTATTATTATAAAATATATTTTTTTATTATTTTTTTTTTTAAATCTTATAGTTTATGTATACATTTATTGTATTATTCGAGTATGTGTTGGGTATTGAGTGTTTAGATGTGCATCAGGCCCAACAAGATGTGGTGGTGCATCAGGCCCTCCCAGATTTGTTATGAGAGTCTGGATTTTTCCAAAAGATACCGTAAAGTCTGAAGATTATCCACTTATTGTTTTTATAGTTCATATAAATTTTGTATCGGTTGTATTTCATAAAATTAAAGAATAATTTCTACAGGAATATGAGGGCCTGTTGGTTTTTTAATATGTAATTAACTCTCTGTTTCTAAACCCTGAATAAATATTGATGTAAAAAAAAATGTTTCTTCAAGTAACATGTGATATTTAATCAAGAATCATGAAACTTCCTACCAGAAATTGTCCAACCGGGCCCAGTAAGCCAACCAAACAAGAAAACAGTTAGTTGTGCTCTGGTTTATCTCTTGGTTTAGCATATTTTGCAAAAAATGTAACATAAGTTCCAAACAATTTTATATACTATTAACAGAGTATTTTTATTCTAAATTTGAATGTATTTTTATAGGTAGGCATACCTGCTATCTTTGTTGTTTTATTATATTCACATGAATAAGAAACTAATAAAATATTGGGTAAAAGGGTATGATTACTAACACTAGGCCCTGAATATTTCTCCACCGCTTAGGTGTGTATGTATGTATGGAGTATATTAAATATGTATCTTATATGTTCTGAGATGTATTTGTTTATAAGGAAATAAAAATTATGTTTAGCAAAATAGTGAATGGTAAAAAATTTAATTTAATTATTTTTACAAAAAACAGTTAAACCTTTAATAAAAAAAATGGTTTTGTTGTGTTCTACTTCATATTTTTTAACACGCTTATATTAGCTTCACTTGTATGTTTGTAAGTAACTCTCCTTTGGACTAAAAGCCAGTGGCTTATTACTGTTAGTATATCTCTCTTACGCAAGTTCGTTCGTTGGCCGAGCGGTCTAAGGCGCGGGTCGTCGCTGACGACAATCCCCAGACTCACCGATCGTGGGTTCTAATCCCGTCCACGGCCAAATTTTTTTTTTCAATAATTAATCTAACTAAAAATTAAAAAATAAATATAGTTTAAAAAAACTAAAAAACACGCTTTTATAATACATCGAACTAAAAAGTGAAAAATAAATATAGTTTATTTCTTTGAAGAATTGTATGTTTGATTATCAAATTTTACTTTTTTGCAGGCCAAATTATAAAAAGGTGTTTGAGACAGTTCGATGTGCGAGTAGAACTAGTTCCTTGGGCAGTGGTAGTAGCGCTGGTAGCAGTCCAGGACATGGTCCGAGATATCTTCCAATGGGCAACTCTGTACTATCCAACAATAACTATCCCTCTTTGTCCAATACCATGCCTTTGTCAGTGTCTTCGTCGCAGAGGCCTCGAATCAGTAGTAGTTTCGCAACATCTCGTCCACCTTTAATGAGATCCAACTATACAGCTTTGGATTCGGCAGGTGCTAGTGACTCTGAAAGCTCTGAAGATTTCACTTATATGTGAGTACATTCACATGTTTATTCATGTACTTGCACCATGCAATAGTTATATAGTAAATGTGTTAAAAGTAGTTCTGTGGGTATCCTTCTCTATGTCTTCATTAGTCTAACTGGCATAAATTAAAGATGTTAAAAAAAAATCACTTTAATAAAAGTAAAATTAAACCTTGTACTAACCAAAACCTGGATTAAATATAATTGAGAGACACAAATATTGAAATAGACAGTTTCATTTGTTTACACTGCAGTGTCTTTTCAAAGAGCTAAATGTTTCTTTTGAAAATCTATTATTTTGTCACCTATATTGTTCAGACATTTTATTATATATAGTCTTGAAATGGTTTTGTTGGTTGGACATGTAAATTTACTTTTTATCTATCTAAAATTTGTATTAGTCAAAGATATTTTATAAAATATCAATATGGAAAAATAATATTAATATTATCAGTGATAAAATTATTTTTAAGAGTATTTGCACTGAGAAGTTTAAAGAATATTACACAACCTCTAAGACAGTGATAGAGAAAGTACAGACCTCAGGCCAGATCCAGCCCCAGAATCTGAAGTGTTCTGAATGACAGCTTACCAGGGCTGTGCGAATCCACAAATTTTAGATCGAATCCGAATCCGAATAATATTTTTTCAGTAATTTCGAATTCGAATCGAATCCGAATAATATTTTTAGGCTAATTACGAATCCGAAT
>JAGFPH010024255.1:0-11473 GCA_018207615.1 Philaenus spumarius
TTGAAGTTTGAAGAGGAAATTGTTGAAGCGATTGAATGTAGGATTATATCCTATGACAATGAAGGAGAAGAAAGAAATGAGTATGAAAGATTTAATTATTACAATAACACAAAAGAACAAGACATAAATAAGGAAGTAAACGAAAGCGGAAATAGTTTTGAAAGTATATTTGAAGATAATACCCGACTTACCGAAGAACAAAAAGGAGAAATCACCAACCTATTATATAAGTATGACAAAGTGTTTTCAGAAAAGCCCGGAAGATGTACTTTATATCAACACCACATCAACGTAAAGGATCCAGACAGTTATAGAGCTCAGAGCTACCCGATACCGTTAAACCTACAAGACAAGGTGGAAAAGGAAATCAATAATATGCTCCAAGAAAATATTATTGAACCATCCAACAGCCCCTTCGTAAATCCCATAATTATTGTGACTAAAAAGAGCGGCGAATTGCGCATATGTTTGGATATGAGACGAATAAATGCCCTAGTCGAACCAGATTACGAATGCAACCGAAGTATCAATGAATTATTGGCAAAGGCAACAAACTCCAATTGGCTTACTACCCTGGATTTAACTTCGTCTTATTGGCAGGTAGAACTAGAGCCAATGTCAAGAGCATATACAGCTTTCCAGTTCAGAGGTAAGACATACCAATACGTCGTTACACCTTTTGGACTATCCACCTCACAAGCAGCACTAGTACGAGCACTAGATAGCGTGTTCGAACGTTCCATTGAAAAATTTTCATTAGTTTATATCGATGATATTTGCATAGTTTCACCAGATTTCAAATCCCACTTAGAACATTTAGAAAGTGTTTTTCAAAAACTATTAATGGCAAATATGACCATAAAAATATCTAAATCAATTTTCTGTCGAGATCGAGTTCCATTTTTAGGCTATTATTTAACAACAACAGGATTAGAACCAGACCAGAACAAAATTACAGCTTTTCAAAATTTTCCCTCACCCACATCGAGAAAAGAATTAAAAAGGTTTTTAGGAGGTATAAATTATTACAATAAATTTGTTGATAAATACGCAAAAACCGTACAACCACTAATGCGATTAACGTCCAAAAAGATCAAATTTATATGGACCGCTCAAGATGAACAGGTGTTTCAAGAAATTAAGAAACTTTTCTTACATACTAACGTATTAAACCACCCAATACCGTACTTACAATATTATCTACAGACCGACAGTTCCGATTACGCCATAGGAGGACATCTATACCAAGTAGATCAGGATAACAACAAGAAGGCTATACTCTTCATCTCTAAAGCTCTGAAGAAATGTGAACTAAGATACACGACGACAGAAAAGGAATTATTAGCAGTAGTTTATTGCTTGCAAAAGGTGAGACATTATGTATTGAATTCGAGATTGACCATCATCACGGACCACAAAGCACTTACTTTTTTAAAAACCTGCCGTTTATTAAATGCAAGACTTACCCGATGGATATTAGCTCTACAAGACTATCAGTTCGATATAATACACTGTAAAGGAACAGACAATACACTAGCCGACCTACTAAGTAGAAGGAAATCAGAGGATAAAAACACAAACCAATACACCAAACATTCAGAAATCATTTTAGCCCATTTAGAACGACATAACGACTCAAAATTATTAACAGACCTTAAAAATTTAGCTACATTACAACAGGACGACATTTATATCAGAGAAAATTACGAACGGACAGCAAGCATGACCCAAGAAGAAAATCAAAACGAACAAATAAGATTCAGAATGTACGAAAATATCCTATACCAGAGACACCACGACACCTGGTTAATAGTAGTACCTAGGAAAATCATAGAAGACCTAATTTGGGAATGCCACCATTACTACCTACATTGCGGTGCGAGAAAATGTTTCAAAACACTACAAGAAGACTTTATATTTAAAGATATGTCTAGGAAAATTAGAACAACTTTAGCTAGCTGTGATATATGCCAAAAATGCAAGTACAACAACCACCCTTTGTATGGAGAAACGAGTGGAGTGAAATGTCATGGAAAAGGAGACCTAGTCGCCGTAGATATAATAGGACCGCTTCCCAAAAGTCAGGGTGGAGTACAATTCATCTTTATCATCTTAGATACATTCACAAAATTTGTCCAACTTTATAACCTCAAGCGAGCTACATCCCAAGCCGTGACCAACAGGATGTTCAACCAATACATACCCACTTTCGGAAAACCCATCCAAATCTTAACGGACCACGGAACCCAATTTAAAAGTAAACTTTGGAGTAACAAACTAGAAGAAAACGAAATTAAACACATACTCAACCCAGTACATCATCCCTGTTCCAACATGGCGGAACGCCCTATCAGGGAAATCAAAAGATGCCTTCGCACATATTGCGCCCAAAACCACAGAAACTGGTCTACATATATCAACACCATCAACACCTTTTTAAACGAAATTTATCATGAAACTACAGGTTTCACCCCTAATGAGTTACAACTAGGTCGTAAGGATCAACGATTTTGGGAAGAAGTAGTACAAAATCCTTTCAGAAATGAAATTCCATTGCAGCAAAAGTTGGAACTCACAAAAGGTAGAATTGAAAAGACGCAAACTAGAAGAGCCGAAAAATACAACTCAACGCACAAAATAACCACATTTAAAAAAACGATATGGTGTTAGTCAAATCTTTCCCACAGTCGAGCCACGGATATGGAGAAACGGCCAAATTATTTACTGTTTACACAGGACCCCTAAGGATACATAAGAAAATAGGAAAGTCTACATATACTCTTACCGATGCAGATCATAAAACCTATGGACCATACCATATCTCGCTACTAAAGAAGTATACGTCAGCCAACCCTGTACAGACCAGCCAAGAAGAAACCCCAAATGATGACGAACAGTGAAGTGAAATGTATATCTATATATAAACTATGATAGTGTTTATTATTATGTGAACTATTAGTCCCAAGATATAAACGATCAGTGTATAAACCCTATGTAAACTATCATGTGAACCCCAATAAAAACCCCTACGAACTAGTGAACAGTGCTTACCACTATGTGACCAACAAAAACCCTATATACCATATCGCAAACGTTAATTTATGTATATTTCCTGTTAAAAAGGAAAGCACTTAGATATTATGCACAAACTAGTGAACCAATGCAAGACAGTGAACTTATCAAAAACTATAAAAGTCATTTGCATATAAAATCGCATAAGAACTCTAATTCAACATAAAGTCCCATGTAATATAAAGCCCCGTCTCAATAGACGAATGAATTTAAATTTCAATGTTTAGAAATAAAATATAGTTAGTAAGAATTTAAAGTTTAACCAGTTGAAAAGTTAGATCACATATTATTATTGTTACTTGTTAGAATATATTTAAGAGATTTTGACCATTATCAAAATAATTTATATTCAAAAGATTCACAAAAATTATTTTGAAGGGCAATTATAATGGTACAAAATACCATTACATAACCTCAGCATATTAAAACTCAAATTGTAAAATTTAAAAGGTACAAATTAAAGTATTTAGGCCTAGCCTCGAATGAAAGGTAAACAAACATAACAAACCTGTTCAGATGCCAATGTTAACATAACCTAATTTAGGCACATCTAAATCAAAAACGTATTAAACAAAGAACTACACCACACCAATAAACACACACTGGAGATTATTTATATGTATATTTAATATTTATTCAAAAAATAAACAAACACTACACCATTACAGTAATCCATGTAACAGAGAAACTGATGTTCAAATATATAAACAGTCGCCAACTATGGACAAATACAAAGCAAGGCCTAGATTAAAATGAGTAACCGATCTATTATGTAACGATCTTATACTTCGAACACAAACAAAATTTACACTTTATTACCAAGATAGTAATGCAAAACATCCTGGAATTATTTGTAATGTATTAATGTTATTGTAAATAAAACTGTATCGAAATTAGTAAAAACTAACCAGATGTAAATAATAATTATGACCGATAGCATATAATCTCGAACCCAGAGTCAATTTATTATGTCGGTTTAGAAATAAATTCTCTTTTAAGTACATAAACAATGTTTGTACACCAAATGCACAAACAAGTTATAAAAATAATTAAAGTATCAAATATTATCAAATATATAAAAATCTACAACAGCAAAAGTGTAATACGGACTAGCATATAACCTCGAACCCAGAGGGATTTAGCAAGCTGGAATGCGCGGTCAGGAAAAACAGTTCAGTCTGCGCCGATCACACTAAGGAATGAAAAGGGAAGTTGCCGGAGGACATTTTGAATTTCCATAGGAGCGGAAAAGTGGATCCCGCGATGTTCAATTTGAAGAAGATAGCGTCGTTTGAGTCAGTTAGCGTCAGTTCGCTGTAAGCCTAAGTTGACAGTGTGTTTAGACCAACGAACATTAATAAAATTATTGGAAATAAGGAAGATTCAGTGCGAAATTAAATAAATAGTGTGAGCTTTATAATATCAGCTATCCATAACATTAAATTTAAAAGAGATAAAATAAAAAATTGACTGTATAAAAGTAACTTTTGTATTCAAATTGAAAGTGATAAATTCAGTGCCACTAACCAGAACTTGGTATATTCTGGACAGCTTATAATTCAACGTTTTAATACACTTCTAAATTATCTGGACATCTTTAAAAATTAAATCAAATTATTAATTGGAAATTTTGTTATAAATTATGTTAAATTCATTCTCTAATGCGTATAAGTAAAATAAAGATTGCTCATGCTGCACGAGTTGCCTGACCCCGAGATCATAAATCCTAAATATAACTTAATATAAACAAATCATCACTTTGTGTATTCATGATTGTATATGCAAATTTCTGAGAAAATTGATAAATAAAAAAAAAGTTAATCTTGTTGCTCTACGAAAACATATCTGTCTATTTTATTGTAATTTAGATCCAGTAGAATATGATAGAATAAATTTAATAAGGATTATTACATTTTGACGCCCAACTAGTGGGAAATTATTAAGAGAATAAATTATTATAAATTGGCTCCACAACGTGGACTTTAAGAAAAGAAAATAAAGATAGAGATCATTATAAAGGATAAGTTAATATTTTTAATAAATTACGTTTTAGATGAAATTTGCTAATTTTAGTCCATTGTTGTTGTTCCGGCCTAATAACCGTCATTTAAGCATATAAATAAAAGAAAAATACCTAGGGTAAAGGTAAGTTTTAAACGAAAATATTTGTTTACTCCGAAACTAAGACAGATAGGACTTTTTTTGTAAGGACCATTTTGAAAGTATGTACTTTATACAGTAAAACACCGTTTATTTCAAAATTCTATCTATTACCGTTGTTGAGCTGTGGGCGTTTATAGTTTATAGTGTACGCGGCCATGTTCCCCCCTCCCCCCTCGTTGTCGACCACCTGGGAAGGCGTTTTTATGATCACCCAGGTGGCCTAAACAATAATCAAAAATAAAATTGCGTACGGCTTTAAGTGCATGCTCAACCCCCCTTAGCTCCCGGCCTAATAAGGCGGCGCGCTCCGTAAAACAATTAGCCCAACAAATAGAGATTGTTTCTTGTTATTGAATTTAACATCAAGCGACATCCAGAGTGACTTTAAGGGTAGCACATAGGTATATAAAATACAAAAACTATCAGGAAAGGAATTTTTGCTCATTTTTTATAAACAAAAATAACAATAAATTTGGACATTTTGGGTTTTTCGTTGATATTATAAATATTTATGCATGGATCACGATACTTCCAACGGGACATTTATAGAGATTTAAAAAACCTACAAAATGGTTTTTGAAGACCCTGATCGGGCCATTTCTCACCGAAAAAAGTCGGAAAACGCTTAAAAATTACTATTTTTCAAATGATCTTATATATGTTAATTTAGAATATTAAGGGCAGATCTTTCGGAAAATGATTGTTTAGTATGTGTAATGCATATTATTGCGGAGGAGAAGAGAACGGTAGTCTGGTGTTAAAACCACTACCACCGCCTATTTCGCCGTCGTTTCGGTCGGTCGCAAATTTACTGGTTTCGCGCTATGTTCGGAAGCATTGTTATCATACTTTATCATCCTTATTAAAAAATCGCAGATATTTGAACTGTAGGTTTTAATGTCTACTGTCAGAATCCGTTTGGTAAATTTAAATCGGGCCACTCAGGTTAATTGGGCGCATTATGCAATATAATGGTCAAAATTTTTTATACTGCAATTAATTGTGCAAAAACTATTAATGGGACAAATTTCATCTTTTTCCTGTTTGAAGTAAACATAAAAAAACAATCATTTTCTGAAAGATCTGCTCTTAATACTGTAAATTAACAAATGTGAACTTTTGAAAAATGGTAATTTTTAAGCGTTTTTCCGACTTTTCTCGGAGAAAAATGGTCCAATCAGGGTCTATAAAAAAACAATTTGTATGTTTTTTTTAAGTATCGTTATCTATTCATCAGTTTTTATAATATTAAAGAAAAAAACAAAAAGTCCCAATTTATTGTAATTTTTGTTTATACAAAATGCGCAAAAGCTCCTTGCTTGACAGTTTTTGTATTTTGCATACCTGTATGCTACCCTTAAAGTCACTGTGGATGTTGCTTGCTATTAAATTCAATAACAAAATTAGCTTTCTTTTTGCTCTATTGGCTGGGCTAAGACACTCGGCGCAATTGTAGGCCTACATACTTCACAGACAAGACCTATAGCTGTAACCCATGAACACTAAATCAAGTTTTCCTTATATCAAACGAAAATATAGAATTTACACTAAAATCTATATAAACATCAATGTACAAGTATATCGATTTATACTAGATATATCGATTACAAAATATAATTGGTTGAAAAACTGTCAAATCTTAAGGGTTTACAGAAAACATCATATCTAAGAAATTATAAGAGTGACAAATGATTGAAAGACAGTGTTAGAAAGTTCAAATCTTGATGAATCCAAAGGTGACCTTATATTATTTTCACAACAAGTCTGTCTTATGATTATGAGCCTTAGAAAAGTATCAAGTTTTGTGTCTTTTATTTGCGTTTTCTCGCGTGGCGTCATTTTTTTAGACAACTACAAATTTAAAAACGATGCTTACATATGTAAATATATGTTTTAGAACAAATTCGTAAATACAAAAATTAATGTTTAAAACATTTCCTTTCCAATGGTTTTTGTTGTTTTCAGATTGGATGATATTTAGTGGGTGAATATTCAATACAATCAGACGATACAATAGTACTATATGCCAATTGCTCGGCTGACTGAGACGACCCTCTAGTATAGTGTTATTTGGCGCTTGTAGCGTTAAAACAAACAAATAAATCAGGCCTTAAAAAACTTTTGACTGGTGTTGTGATAACCATGTAACCGTCCCTGTTATAACACAATTGGGAAAGTTTTCAGTTTTTCCTATGGTATAATATAAAAAGACAATGATCTCTAAGGTGCCTGCCATCAGTTGTGACGGTTGAAAGTGCACCGCTTCGTGCGCACAAGTGAGGATCGAGAGCTAAACGAAGAAAGTGACCGCCAGTTATAAAGCTCGCCATTTTAATTATTCCAAACTGTGATCAGTTCGTATTCATAAATTATTAATGAATTTACTACCTTTATCGCGGGGGTCAAATATTTGGCAACGATTACCGGTAACTTTTTTGGCAAGGTTGCCCGAGTTTAAGAGCGTGAATAAGCCACGGGCCACCTGTTATTTTTAAAAAGTAAAAACCGACGAAAGATCATTTTAGAATATATTTTTTTTTTTCATAGGAAAAACTCTAAAATCTTTCCCAATTGTTTATAACGTATTTAATCATCTATTCTAAAAGAAATCATTAATTTTGTTTAAGAGAGGAGGCCACAAATGCGATACCCCTAGTATAAATGCTTTAAACCTACTGACTACCAGCAACTTTATGCAAAAAGCCACTCGTAAATCGGTCCAACAGTTTATAAGTCTATAGAGGAAAAAGTTACTTTCACTTTTATGGGCGGAGCTTCCTATTATACAGTATATTATGTTGTAAACCTTCTGCTTACTCCGCAGATAATCTTTTTTTAGACCGTGGGTGAAACGTTAAGGTACCGGTAGTTTTTGGGTAAATAGGGGACAATTTTGGGAATACATAAAATCAAATGTGTGGGCTTAAAATCAAAATACCCATCTTTAGTCGAAAACCGCATGTTCCTAGGCCAAACAGGGGCCACGTAATTGAATTGTAAATTAAAAAATGGTTTTTTGTTAATAACTTTTTATTACGACAGGCTATTTAAATTTCGTTTATTTCAAACAACGTGGATAAAAATTCCTCACAAAAAAGTATATAACTATTTTTTTGCTACCTATTATACTTTTTGAGTTATTTCCAAAAAACCAAAATTGCATATATATAATTGTTGATAACAAAAAAAGCTCAAGGTTATATTCGGGGGAAACTTAGGGGCTTACTATTGAGCCCATTTGAAAGCGATTTATGCAAAAATTTCGGAGTTCGCACGTTTTGTCCACATTTGCCTTTTTTAGAAGCACTGCAAATGGCCTATGTACTGTAGATGTACAATTAGCAGTTAATCTGCTGTGTAACAAAGCAAAAATTCCTACTGTATATGGTCGATAATAAAAGTGAAATAAATATTGTAATTGTTTCATAAGGGCTGACTGTATTACTGTATTAGTGTTGCGTAAAAAACAGGAATAATGGTTTATTCTCACAAAAATGCACAATAAAACACAAATTATTAAATTAAATAACAGTAATTATTTATTAATCATTTACACTAAAAAAGGGTGTAAATGATCATTTTTCGCTTAAGGGTCAGCTCTAGTAAAACAGAAAGCAACCTGCGACTCCCTATAGCAGCGATAGGTTACGCGGACATTGCTCATCCTAAATCCATTTAAACCCGCAATTATTCAAATAGCGTTTTTTTAAAATACCAAACTCTTGGGGACAAAATTCTTCATCCGAATTGCTTGGTAATTTTTCGCTATAATTAATAGTTACAACGTAAAAAAATATTTAAAATCACCCTATAGCGGCGGTAGGTTACACGGACATTGCTCAGCCTAAATCCATTTAAAACCCGCAATTGTTCAAATAGCGTTAAAAAAATATATAAAAAATATGTCACGTTTAGTGACATCATAAAAAATATTAAAAACCAATGTTTTAAATTATTAATAAATATTAAACAAAATATTTGTCTTAGTTTTGAAAAAGCCATTTGCATTCATATTGGCCATAGCTTTAAAATAACATATCGTTCATAATTATCCGATAACAAATTTGGATTTTAATTTAACATTGGTGTTATGGAGTGTCAGCCAACATGGCCGACAGCTAGAGCCGACCCTTTAAAGTTAAACGCTTTCGTTTCAGAGACATCGCAATACACATTGTTCTCACGGTAACTTTATTCAAACTGAATTGTAAAAGGTTTTAACCACCACTGTTATTAAATGGCGCAAAGAAAAGAAACCTAGTTTTCAGGAAGTAAAATTCCTGGTAAACAGGACGTCAACTTCCTGGTAAATAATGAACAAACATTGCATTGAATGTTTCGAGACATCTACAATTCTTAGAAAAGGGCAACATTTTATACTCCGCTGTCCGTAATTCGGAAGTTTCGACTAACCTATTGACTACCAATTTGGTGTCCGTGTACGTTTTTGGGAATGTCCGTTATTTAGAAACACTACAAAGGCCATAAAAGCATGAGCTCGGTCGGGGAATATAAAAATGTCCGATATTAAGAAGTGTCCGCTAATTAGAAGTGTCCGTTAAGGAAAGTTTCACTGTAAAACGATACCCCACAATGAATTTTCCAAATTTTGATCTATAACGTGAATCAGTCACGCTACGACTTTCTAACTATCAAAATCGGGTTTCCCGTACCCAAAAACATATAAAACGATACCCCACAATGAATTTTCCAAATTTTGATCTATAACTTGAATCAGTCACGCTACGACTTTCTGACTGTCAAAAACAGTTTTCCCATACCCAAAAAAATACGATGCGATAACCCACACTTTATTTTAAAAATGTAGGTCCAAAAACGTGACGCTGACTTGCTACGACTTTCTAACTGTCAAAATCGGATTACCCGTACCCAAAAAAAATAAAACGATGCCCCACAATGAATTTTCCAAATTTTGATCTATAACGTAAATCAGTCACGCTACGACTTTCTGACTGTCAAAATCAGTTTTCCCATACCCAAAAACCTACAATGCGATAACCCACACTTTATTTTAAAAATGTATTTCCTAAAACGTGATCCTGACGTGCTACGACTTTTTAACTGTCAAAATCGGTTTTCCCGTACCCAAATACATATAAAACGATAGCCCACACTGAATTTTCCAAATTTTGAACTAAAAACGTGACCCCGACGCGCTACAATTTGTTAACTGTCAAAATCGGGTTTCCCGTACCCAAAAACATATAAAACGATACCCCACACTGAATTTTCCAAATTTTGAACTAAAAACGTGACCAAAACGCCATCCGATTTGTTAACTGTCAAAATCGGGTTTCTCGTACCCAAAAACATATAAAACGATACCCCACACTGTATTTTCAAAATGTTAATCCAAAAACGTGAACCTGACGTGCTACGACTTTCTAACTGTCAAAATCGGTTTTCCCGTACCCAAAAACATATAAAACGATACCCCACAATGAATTTTCCAAATTTTGATCTATAACGTGAATCAGTCACGCTACAACTTTCTGACTGTCAAAATCAGTTTTCCCATACCCAAAAACATACAATGCGAAAACCCACACTTTATTTTAAAAATGTAGGTACTAAAACGTGATCCTGACGTGCTACGACTTTTTAACTGTCAAAATCGGTTTTCCCGTACCCAAAAACATATAAAACGATAGCCCACACTGAATTTTCGAAATTTTGAACTAAAAACGTTACCCCGACGCGCTACAATTTGTTAACTGTCAAAATCGGGTTTCTCGTACCCAAAAAAATATAAAACGATACCCACACTGAATTTTTCAAATTTTGAACTAAAAACGTGACCAAAACGCGCTCCGATTTGTTAACTGTAAAAATCGGGTTTTTCGTACCCAAAAAAATATAAAACGATACCCCACACTGTATTTTCAAAATGTTAATCCAAAAACGTGACCCTGACGTGCTACGACTTTCTAACTGTCAAAAACCGGATTTCCCGTACCCAAAAACATATAAAACGATACCCCACAATGAATTTTCCAAATTTTGATCTAAAAACGTAAATCCGACACGCTACGACTTTCTCACTGTCAAAATCAGTTTTCCCACACCCAAAAACATACAATGCGATAACCCACACTGTATTTTAAAAATGTAAATCCTAAAACGTGATCCTGACGTGCTACGACTTTCTAACTGTCAAAATCGGTTTTCCTGTACCCAAAAACATATAAAACGATACCCCACACTGTATTTTCAAAAT
>JAGFPH010024257.1:0-11470 GCA_018207615.1 Philaenus spumarius
AAAATTGGAAAAAATAACGGCAGGAGTGCCTCAGGGAAGTGTTCTTGGGCCAACCCTTTATTTACTATTTACTCGCGATATACCTCAGGATAATAATACCACCATGGCAACCTTTGCCGATGATACTGCTATTTTAGCTGTTGGTAAAGATGCCGACGTGGCAACGGTTAAATTGCAGAGAGCTGTAGCTAGTGTAAATGAATGGACTAAATGCTGGCGCATTAAAATAAATGAGGAAAAATCTAAGTTTATTCACTTTACCAATAGAAGGCAAGTTCCAATACCGCTTATTATCAATGATAAAATATTATCTCATTCAAATTCTGCAAAGTATCTTGGTATGACCCTTGATACCAAGCTGAAGTGGAAGGAACATGTTAAGAAAAAGAGAGAAGAACTGAATATAAAATATAGGCAGCTTTACTGGCTGTTAGGAAGAAACTCTGAACTGTCGGTCCATAACAAACTCCTAATATATAAACAGGTACTCAAGCCTGTATGGTCATACGGCATTCAAATTTGGGGATGTACGAAGTTGACAAATATTAATATAATTCAGAGATTTCAAAATAGAGTCCTCAGAGATATAGTTCAAGCTCCATGGTACATCCGGAACTGTGATCTACACCGTGATCTAAACATGATCTCAGTGAAAGATGAAATAAAGAAGGTGGCCCTTAGGCATAATCATCGTCTCCAGGTCCATGTTAATCTGGCCATGAAAACAATGACTGACATTCATGATGTTCGCCGCCTCAATAGAACCAAACCCAAGGATTTGGCTCGGCAAGAAGAATAACAAACTTTATATTAAATTAAGTGTTAATGTTAAAAGTTAGGAGTCCATATTGTAAATGCTAACTCTGCAAATGTGATTTTATTAGAGAAATTAGTCTTTAGTCGATCCTAAAGGATTGGTCAAGATTTGTAACGTTTATTTGATTAAACTTTGTTTATAACAATAAATAAAAAAAAAAAAAAAAAAAAAAAAAAAACTCAAAGCATAAGTTATATTACTTTTTTTAACAATAAACTGCGTTAACGTAAGACTACAGTTGTCGCACAAAAAATGGATTTTAACTACTGCACGACGCCATAACAACTTATTACAACCACCCGCCTCTGTCCTGCACTTTTAACAAACCTGCTCGATAACCCAACTTAACTTACCTTATTTTGTTGTTCCGACTCTTCAAACACGTTTATTTGTCGATTGCAGTCCATTAGCGATAACATCTCCCAATATGCTTCTGACAAAGTAGGAGTAAACAATTACCTGAATAAAATTAAAAGTTACAGTCTGTTATTTTATGCGTTACGTTCAGAAAATTAGTTTATATCTTTCTCTTAACAGCATAGAGGCCAGGTGGTTAAAAAAGAGACATAAAAAGTGTGCACAAAGTGCGGGAAACTCGAAAATACAAATTTTTACAATTTGTTATATGTACTAACATCATGCTATGGCTTGCTATTTTACCATGTTTACTAGTGTTTGTATGTGCGATAAGGGTAAGCAGGGATCCGTTAATAATACTATTATTATATTGTCTTATTCTATAATAATGTAACTGGTGCAAGAGCAGACGACTTAACTATGCCTAGTTGAAAAGTCGCAAATCTATTTAGCCTAATTGTTCAAGTTTCATAAAAATAAACCAGTTTCAACTAAACTAACCCAAAATATTTTGTAATTTCAGAATTTAAGTACATTAATTTTTTAAATCTCACTGTCCCAAAAAGAATATATTCTAGGGTGAGTAGTTTTTGAAGAAATTTCAATGTAAATATAGGTTGGGTGTTACACCGTTTCAAAGCCTGTTTAAAAGTAAACATTTTGAAATACATTTTTAGCACACTTGGTCCCGTTCCTACAAGGTGACAATAAACATTACATGAAATTGGTTTTTGTATTTTTATATTTTGCTACTAATCGTTTTTACTCTCAGAATTAAACATTTTACCAAACATTGCTAGTGATAAACCCATTCAATGCCAACTTGGGCCAAAGTTTGAAAACATTGAATTTGGGTGATGTAAAAGCCCATGGCAGAAATGTAGGTTGAATGGGATTTCAAATTAAAGGTAATTTAAAAGAAAACATTTTTTAAATGTATATGTTGATAAACGTCAAACTGATTTAAAATGGTGGCCAAGAAACAGTTTTTTCATTAGTACTTTTTATTTTGTAAAACAAATTTAATCGTATGGATGAAATAAATAAATTTAAATTAGTTTTTACATTTTTGAAAATTAAACAAATATAACAAGAAAATAATCATTGTTATTGGGGAACTAGGATTTGATGTTTTCCTTGGATTCTTTTGGTGCTAAATAGTGAGCTTTCAGTTTATAAGTTGTTATTGTTTATGTTTGCCATACCAGACTATTGTTTATTCAGTAAACTTGTTGAACTTACCGTCCAATAGTACAAATAGTCCGCTAAGTAATTTGGACTATTGGACGGTAAGTTCAACAAGTTTACTTAGTTATAAGTAATCTCATTTGTTTGCTGGTTGTATATAGGCTTACTTCAATAGATATTACACATTGCACAAGTTTATGTGGATTATTCATTTTAAACATTCATAGGGTAGCCGAGAGGCTAAAGGCGTTAGTCCAGTCTCAGGGCTATAGAATACATGTATTCTATAGCCCTGGTCCAGCCTGCTGTAGTTAGAACCTCTTATATTGTTTTAATTACGCTATACGATGCTCAGTGCTCAGTCGTCTTCATTAGTCAAACCGACATCAAGAAGAAAAAAGCAAACATATAAACATTTACATAATGTAAACAGTAATTAATATAAACTGTAATTTAAAAAATTGCTAAATAAAAATCAGATTTTTAACAAATATTTTGTAAAATGAACCAACAAATATTCTAAGTCAAATATTGAAATCTAAGTTTATAAAAAAATGTACCATTAATGATCATTTTAAGACTGTACGTAATTGTGGCCAAATGTGTTTATGTATACCACAATGTTTCTCTATAAAAGAGCCTTGGTGGCCACCAATGAATTAAAAGAAAATACAAATATATTCACATAAATAAGATGTTCACTGTAACAACAGCGAATCTTAAAACACTGAAAAAGGCAAATTTATTGTTTGCTCGCGCAGTTAGTACAATGAACGTACAAAATCTTACAAGCTCGGGCTTATATTCTCCTTGGAGTGAAAGGAGTGGGAAACCTTCTATATTTATATAATTGTAAGCTAATAAGTACAAACAAAGAATTCTATATATATGCCGTTTTAAAGTTAAAAATAGTCCTGAAATTGTAAATAATAGCAATTAGTCACGAGTGACAGAAACATATTTCAACAATGTTTTGGAGGAGCTCAAGTATTTTCCTACACGACACATATTGATGATTTTATTTTCAAGAATCATTATACTTGATACATCTCTGTGTTAGGGGATCTTTAAAAATAAATATACGTGTCGACTGGAAAAAAGAAATCAGAAAAGGTGAAGAGCTAAATTTAAGAGATATGTGATTTACAAATAATTTTATTGTTAATATTATAATAGTTAAATTATTTCTTTGAGGGTCATCTGAAGAAGTGGGTAGCTCTAGAACGACATTTCTGTAGCGTACACAACATGAACGAAAAATATATTTGGCATCGCCTTTAAAAATAGCTTGGCTCAGTTATAGTTCTGCAAATTATTAGGGTATCTTTAACATACGGGTTTTAAAAGTTGTAGGTTTAATACTTTTTTATTCATTGTTCTCCTTTTAAACACACATCCGATAATTATTGGGTTATAATAACATTAAATAATAATAAATAGTTACAAAAATTAAAATACAAATTACAGAAAATAACTCAAAATAGTAAGTACCTAAACACTATTATACACTTATGTGTACCTAAATAATCAAAACAAACATGATAAACCATTCTGACACAATGGTAGAACGAAATGTATACGTACTTCATTTAGGCTTTACTAAAGCCCTTATATCCCTTTGCAGCGAGGTTAAAAGGTATTTTTGGTTACAAAACGTTGTCCCAATTGCTTGGGACTGAATGACGGTTATGTGGAAAAGTGAAGTAGATATGTAGTGAACTAAAACTGTCAATAAAATCTTTTCTCAATAGTTGATTTTCAAATGAATAAACCGCCCTTATTTTATGAATATGCATCGAATATAACATTCTAAGATTGGTACTTTTATACGATAGTGATTCGTCGGGGGCAAACAGACATACCAGACATATAAATTCTAAAAGGCTTCAGTTTTTTGTAAGGAACTTTAAAAATAATAACAATATAAATATAATTTAAAAATATGAAACAAGATTCGTATCGACAATGCACAGTCCAAGCATTTACTCTATTTAGCGTAATCTAACTGGTACAAAATCTTCCCAATATGTCTTTTGATTTACAGAAAGAAAAAAAATTAAAGAGGAAAATCTACTGTCAATTGTAAATATTTTGTAGTACAATAGTTTCCAAGTTATTCGACATTACACGGTATAACGACTGCCATTTTAGGGGTATACAAAATAAAGTATTTTTCTGATATACTCTGAAAAGCTTATAAACTCCTATAAAAGCCATTGTAAGTCCGCTCGTTTATTGATTGACGTACGTACGTGAGTAACATTTAATAAACAGCTGATTTCACCCATAATCTGTAATACTTCAACAAAACCCAGCGTAAGTTATGTTTACAACTTCAATCCTTATAATTTCTTGTGAAGTTGATTTTTTTAAATATAATCTTTTATCATCAATATTTTCGTGATTACAAATTTAAAGAAGAGATACCTCTTCGTTTAACTTCGGAAACGTTCGTACATCTTCGTATAACATATTCGATTATTACTTTATTCACTATAATATTAATAAATTCTAAATCATTTAATCTATCAATATGAAATAAAAAGCAATTAAAAGATAATATTTTTATCTTTCATTAAATATATAATAACGTATATAAATACAAAATTTTAACAAATGGGCCTACAGTTTTATAATCCTTATAATTGTACACATTTACTGAGTTAAAAATCCAAGTCGGCATAGTTAGGTAGAAATAGATAAAGTCTGTTTTTAAATAGAATTTTTTTAAATAATGTATTTCTGATGTGTATCTAATTCATCTGTCTGCGATTTTCACGGGGGCTTACTAGTTTAATTATGTCAAATGTTTACTTAATTTATTATGTAAATTCTTATACATTCTAATAAAACATGAAATTACTGATAGTCAGAAAACTAAGCGTTTTCAAAATTACGTTTATATGATATTTTTCGTATTTTTTTTATGAACATGTAATTATGAATTGTCCAGTACACAGATTAAGCATGATACAGCATAAAACCGTTAAAAAAGCGTAATTTCTCTGAACAATTTCGCTAATTTGATGTTGATACAGTAGAAAATCCTGCTTATTTGCATTACTATATTCTGAATTCAGTGTTTGATATTGTTCTTGAGGTACGTTTTAGAAGTACGCCGGGTTTGCTTTCGACCAAT
Organism: Philaenus spumarius; assembly: GCA_018207615.1. NCBI lineage: Eukaryota > Metazoa > Arthropoda > Insecta > Hemiptera > Aphrophoridae > Philaenus > Philaenus spumarius. Next base: position 5,502 of record JAGFPH010024257.1, read on the forward strand.
TTTAACAAAATAAATTTGTTTTTATCTGATATACAGACAGATCTCACACATTGTTTCTTTTTATTGTTTATAGTATTGATTTTATTTATAAATTATTCATATTGTACTTCACAAAGTGGCAATTTATCATGTTTTTGCATCAGCCGAAATGAACGAAATTTCTAAATACTTAAACTTTTCAAACCAAAGAAATCTATTTATTTTCATCAAATAACATAAATTGTATGAATAGAAATGGATTTGTGTCAAAATAATAAATGTGCATTATCGATGGAGGTATAGGTCGGATCATATCATGAGTTGAAACCTTTAATCATATCACAGAATTATATTATTGAAGCGATTCGAGGAAGAAACCAATAATACCATTCAGTACGAGTCTAAGTTTAAACATGAGCTTTTTTCAGAAAGCCTACTAATTTTATTTTATAGCCTGCATGTTTTATTTGACAACATGTCAACAACTCAATAAAACAACTCAAAATAGATTGTTTGGTTTTTGCGCAAAACGAGTATTAAGGAAGGGTTGTATCATTTCGAAAGATACTTCGTTAAATACGTTTTGTCGTACGTTAAAAAGAAAACCATTTAGTTTATTTAACTGAGTTTACCCTTCACTCTACAAGTGTACTTGGAACTCGATACATCGTACAGCTTAACATATATCGATTACTGAATGAACAAAAGGAGAGCAAATACGTGGGAATTGACCAGCTGTTTGAAGCCTTACGACATCTTGTACGTGTAAATCAAATCCCCGTCATATTACCCTTACCAGTTTACATAGAGATGGCTTATTACTGGAGGGACTCAATGGCCGTATGTAAATAAGACCAATATCACATATTGTCATTTGCTAAGACATGGTTATGCAAAGTATTTTTTGGAACTAAATTATTACCTAGTCGCTCTTCAGGTTGAGTGATGGTTGACGGAACGTTGAACAAGTTCTGTTCTGAAGTAACCACAGAATGGGGTTAGTTGCGCAACAGAAGCGTGATTGAAACATTATTTATTGACCTATCGAATAAATATTTTTTAGTTCAAAATAATGAGCATCTTGACAGTTTACAAAAAAAAAAAAACATCTCTTGAACTAAAATGTCAATTACGCTAAAAGGCCAGGATGTCAATCAAAGCACACAAAAATCACTCTTCTTGAGACCCTGCTATGGTGGAGAAAATTTTTTGTTTTTAAATGCGAAAACCTAGGTGGAGAAAAGCTTTTAAATTCTTTATAGACAAATTATTGTACTGTCTGACTAAATCATCACCATACCAACCTCTCCAACCATCCAAACCTCTCAAAATAAAAATAATAAAAAAAATGTATTTACTACAACTGATAATACATCACCTAGTAATTTTATAGTATAGAGAAAGTATAGTGATCGCAAAAAAATTGATGTTGAGATTTTGTAGAAATATCCGTTTTGGGGACCCCCTGAGTCCAAAAAAGTGGTTTTTACATAATGTCTGTCTGTATGTCTGTATGTATGTGTATGTATACAAAGCTAGAGCGAAAACTATTCCATCGATTTCAAACAAATTTGCACCAGACATGTCAAGTAGGCCTGTATAGATGCACGAAAAACGGTTTTGAACAATTTTGAAAAACAACCCCCATTTTGGTAAAAAAAAAACCCAAAAAACAGTTATTATTTTTTTATAAAAACACGGCTTTAACGATTTTGATATAATTTGGCTTATTTGTAGCCTTTAATGTATCCTACCATATGAAAAAACACCATCTTTCTAAAAATTCTCGTTTAGCTAGTAATAATAATAATGACTGATTTTTGGGGATTTTTTGGTCATAAAGAGGGTTGTTTTTCAAAATTTGTCAAAACCTTTTTTCGTGCATCTATACAGGCCTAATTGACGTGTTTGGTGCAAATTTGTACGAAATCGATGAAATAGTTTTATCTCTAGCTAATAATAATAATATTTATTAGTTAATCTCCTAGTTTAAAATCACCAGTGAATCACTAGTGAATCTGTTTAATCATTTAAGTATGTTTGTGAGAAAGTATGTGCCAGTTTCTGGTACCGTTTATAATTTTCCTATATTATTACAACAATTAGTGGATTATATCCCTATGTCTACTTCCAGCTTAACAAGCATACAACTTTACTAGGTCAGTACGATTACTTCTCTATAACCACCTTGTTACATTTGGATCTTCCAACAATCCTCTAGCCTCTCTGTTGGAGTCCTGCTGAAGCCATTTAACATGCTTTTCTGCTACTTCCCTGATGTAATCCACCTTCAAGTCCTTGTGCAAGTTATCGTTTCTTATGTACCACGGAGAATTTACTATTTTTCGGACTACTCTATTTTGAAATGCTTGTATAATATTAGAATCAGTACAGCCCCAGAGGCCATATGTCCAAAGAGGGGTTTTGGGTTTTCACTTACTGACACAGCAGCAGCTTGTTCTGGAAGATAGCTCTGAATTTCTCCTCAACAGCCAGTGAAATTTTCTGTATTTTATGTTTAGTTCATGTCTTTTTTTATCTTCTACCTTCCATCTCAATTTAGTGTCAAGGGTTATTCTGAGGTATTTGGTTTTACATTTACGAACATTTAAGTTTTTATTAATATAGATTACTGCACAAACTAGTTTAATTGTATTACTTTGTCACTATACTATAGTATAAAGTATAGTGATGGCAAAAAAATAGATGTTGAGATTTTTGTGGAAATATCCATTTTGGGACCTCCTGAGTTACAAAATGTCTGTCTGTATGTATGTATGTCTGTATGTATACAAAGCTAGAGCGAAAACTATTTGATCGATTTTAAACAAATTTGCACCAGACATGTCAAGTAGGCCTGTATAGATACACGAAAAACGGTTTACATTTTTTTGAAAAACAACCCCCATTTTTCCAAACCCCCCCCCCAAATCAGTTATTAATTTTTTATAAAAAACGGCTCTAACGATTTTGATCAAATTTGGCTTTTTTGTAGCCTTTAATGTACCCTACCATATGCCAAAAACCGTATCTTTCTAAAAATTCTCGTTTAGCTATAATAAAAATAATAATAATAACTGATTTTGGGATTTTTGCCATAAAGGGGGTTGTTTTTCAAAAAATTTCAAAACCTTTTTTCGTGCATCTAATTGACGTGTTTGGTGCAAATTTGTTCGAAATCGATCGAATAGTTATATCTCTAGCTAATAATAATAATATTTATTAGTTAATCTCCTAGTTTAAAATCACCTATCCTACCCCTCCTACAATTATGAAGTCACTGTAAATCTGTTTAATAATTTAAATATGTTTGTGAGAAAGTATGTGCTCAGTTTCTGGTACCATTTATTTTTTTAAAATTATAATTAACATTTATATATTTTGGATTTGTAAACATTTGTATTGTCGAGTAAACATGTGTTGTCTTGGAAAAAATATTATGTATTTTAAAACAATATTAATCACTAAGTCCCCTACCACAAGTTCAGTTAGAACTACAATAATGTTAGTTTAAAATCATCTGATGATGATAACTTGATTACCAAATTATACATCGGGGAACTGGAATAACACCCATTTAATTTTTACTAGTTTGTATTGTGTTACTGTACCGAATTGTGGTTGGGGACTCAGTGTTATTGTTTTAAATTCACCATAGTGCTTATTGAGCATTTATTCTACACGACCAATAGAAACTACCAAACAGTTTCCAGCAACAACTCGTGTGAAATTAATAAATTATATTCCTCCCGTACAACATGTTAGTGAAAACGTAGTTCAAAATTAAATCAAAATTCATAAATACAATAGAAATTAATCGATCCCCGAACAAAAAATATAACAAATAACCAGAGTTTCATCACCATCTCATTGACAAATATGATCGCATTTGAATAAATGTCGCGGCGCGGATCGCAATCAGCGCGTTGTCAAGGGAGACAAGATAAATACAGAACATTTCGTTAGACGTCGATTGCTCTGGCTTGATGAAACGATCACATTAGTCCTTTACGTTATCTGTGAAGCATTAGTAGTAACGGAGTAGCATGGCTTTTGTCATCTCGTAATTAGAATGCTAGGCTAATTGTGCGTATTTATATACGTCAAAATATACGCGACGTATGTTGTCATTTGTTACTAGACTGAAATGTGCGTTTATACGCTCGGTTAAGTACATTGCTTGGCGATGGAATTAAATGGATTTCTTCAAAATAGTCTTTAAATTTTGAAAATGTTAAAGACATTATTTCCAATAGTAGTGTTGTTATAGTAACGATGTTGGTAGTATTTTTGCATTTTATATAAAAACACAAATAAATCAACAAGTTTAACATTATTTTCTGGATGACTAGATATCGGTATAGGCAAACGGTTTTGTCTGAATACAAAATAGAAACATAATTCAATATCTTTATCAGAAATAATTTTATACTTGTTAAACTTTATATGATTATTTTTATTATTATTATTTATATTTTATTTTATTTTTTTCCACTTACACACTTCCTTAGCAAGGGATATTTAATTAAATTACAAGTGAAAAAACATAGACCAAAACCGGGAGTTGAACCCGGGACCTTCACGTTTCCGTCGTGATGCTCTGCCATCTGAGCTACCCTGATATCTACCAATATTGGTACATGTTATCTCACTTGTACGGTTTTTACTGCAATTATTGAATTAGCAGATTGAATACCTCGTGTATACGACATTGAAAACAATCTCAATTCTTATTTCGCCGATTACAGTGGTGTTATTATTATTATAATTTGTATTATTATTTTTTTCTTGTTGTCTTTTGATTTTATGTAGTTGTGCTAAATGGTTTTGTGCTACTTTTGTTTTTACACTGGCATCACAATAAAACATCTTACTTTCTGAATTAAAATCTTTATAAAAACGCAATTTATGTTTTTATTTATATCTATGGGGTCTGCCCCTGCTCGCTTCGCTCGCCAACCACTTCGGTGACATATAGTGATTCCAAATGCAAACCACAAAATCCCTAATATTGTTCATACTTTTTAAATTTTGTTAGTAGAAATTTTTATGGCAATTATGGTTGATTAGGACAAAGGTACTTGGATCTAAGTTGGGTGGTGGGGATTGCTGTGACCTGTAAATAATGTAAAACACAGACATAAACACGCAATATCGCCAACATTTGTACACAAAATCCCTAATTTTGACCATAATTTTTAAATTTTTTAAATTTTTAAGAGGGATTTTAAATATTTTCGTAATAAAAGGTAGTCTAAAATATTCTCCGAAAAGTCCTCTATGTTAAAAAAACATTCGTCAAAATCGGTTCTGCCATTCCAGAGATTAGCCCTGCCAAACAAAGATAGACGAACGAGACAACACATTTTTAATGTGTGTTTAGAATTTTGTAATGTTTGAATAACCATTTATGATCTTAGAAAAAAGCTTATATTTTGAAATCACAGTCAGACCGTCAATTTAAATTATTTGTATAGATAGAAACACTAATTTGTATGTCATGGTAGTATGTGTGTTGTTTTGTTAACACTAATTAATAATTTGTTATTCAATAATTAAAGTAAATAATTTTAATAAAAAAAATCATGTGTAGGCTATAGTAAAAAAGACTTATACCTCTAGTCAGTAAAAGCTATTTACTGTTACTGCTAGTGGAAGTACCAGTAATTAATTATAATGTACAAAAATAGTCATAAACTAATCTTAAAATAGTTTAATAAAGTAATAAATGGTCTGGTTTAATTTTTTTTTTGCTATCGAAAATTGAAAATAAACAATAATTAATTTCATTTTAAAATAAATTTATATATAGTTTCTTGCGAATTTTGTTCTTTTGAAACTTAAAAACAATAGGGGTTTTCGTTGACTATAATTTCCAAGCAGGTTCAAGAAGCGGGAAATAAAACACGCTGTCACATAATATATGCTTAATATTATTCCGTTCATAATCGATACTGTCCACCACATAATAGGCCTTTAACTACTAGTAG
>JAGFPH010024259.1:0-11469 GCA_018207615.1 Philaenus spumarius
AAAAAAAAAGATGGCGGCTCAAAATTCCCCAAAATCTTTAAAAATCCAAAATCCCCAAAATTTCAAAAATCTTCAAAATTCCAAAAATTCCAAAAATGTTAGGACCCACCAAAAAAAAAAAACCCAAAATCCAAAAATGTTAGGTTAGGACCCCCAAAAAAAAAAACCCAAAATCCAAAATTCCCAAAAAATGGCTTAGGTTAGGAACCAAAAAAAAGGGGGCGTGGCTTGGGTTAGGAACCAAAAAGGCCCAAAAAAATACCCAAAAAAAAGTGGGCGTGGCTTGGGTTAGGAACCAAAAAGACCCAAAAAAACACCCAAAAAAAGGGGGCGTGGTCCAAGGTCAATGACCTTCCCCCACCACTTCCGGCGCCCAAGTGCCCGGGACTCTACTATCTATCAATCTATCTATCATAAATCAACGAAACAAAACTACATTACTGCAGTACGCATCCTATCGGCTTGCGATTCGTCCAAATTTCAGCTTATTGCATAGATCACAAAAACTCTACCTGCAATGGACTGTGGACATGTATTGTAGGATTGAGGGCACACGTTTAAACTATATTCGTTTCAATCAAAGTAACCTACGTGCTGACCTATATCTGAATATCGCTGATTTTGTTCAAAAAAGAAGTGGTCTCCAGAACGATGCTGTTGGAAAACAAATAATATTGCCTTCATCATTTATTGGATCACCACGGAATATGCATCAAAACTATCTAGATGCTATGGCTATTGTCCAAAAATTTGGAAAGCCATCATTATTTATAACAATGACGTGTAATCCACGGTGGCCTGAAATCGTCAAAAATCTTGCACCAGGAGAAGCTGCTCATTACAGACCAGATTTGGTTGTGCGTGTGTTTCACTGTAAACTAAAAGAACTTATTATGTTCCTCACAAAGAAACACGTATTTGGAAGAATAGCAGCATTGATAATATATACTATTGAATTTCAGAAACATGGCTTAACCCATGCTCATATTTTATTGACACTTGACAATGATGATAAGATTCAAAATATTGCAGATATTGACAAATTTGTTTCTGCTGAAATTCCTGACAAAAATGAACATCCAGCTCTTTACAGATTGGTGCAAAATCACATGGTACATGGGCCATGTAGCTCACTAAACCTAAACTCCCCATGCATGGTTGAAGGAAAGTGTTCAAAACAGTTCCCAAAAGCTTTCAACAACAGCACTAGAGACAATGTAAATGATTATCCTGAATATAAACGCCGCGATAACGGCATTACTGTCGACGTTCGTGGACATACTATAGACAATAGATATATAGTACCATATAATCCATACCTTCAAATTAAGTTCAACTGTCATATGAACGTAGAAGTCTGCACAACTGTTAAAAGCATTAAATACATATACAAGTATGTGTACAAGGGATATGATTGTGCAACACTAAAATTCTCAAAACAAAACAGCAGTGTTCTGGTTAATGATGAGGTTTACCTTAACGGCCGTTATGTTGGTTCAACTGAAGCAGCTTGGCGCATATTTGAATACGAAATGCATTTTCAAACTCACTCAGTGATTCATTTAGATATACACTTACCTGAACAACAGATAGTAATTTTTAAAGAGGGAGAAGAAGATGGTGTTATTGCTGATCCAAAGAAAACTAAATTGCAATCCTTTTTTGATCTTAATAAAACTGATACAAATGCACGAAATCTCCTGTACATTGAAATTCCTCAAAACTATATTTGGAACATGAGAAATAAAACTTGGGAACGGAGGAAACAGGGAGCACAAAAAACAATAACGAGGTTATACACTGTCAATCCAAAACAACCCGAGCTATACCATCTTCGCCTTATTCTGCTGCATGCCCGTGGGCCAACATGTTTTGAGGACTTGCTCACATTCAACAGCGTAAGGTACAACTCTTTTGTAGAAGCTGCATATGCCAGAGGAATTGCAACCAACAATAACGAATGGCGTGAATCACTCAACGAAGCTAAGAAAACACAAATGCCATCCCAGTTACGTCAATTCTTTGGATTTATTTGTGGACTAAACATTCCAACAAATGCTGCAGAACTTTGGGATGAATTTAAAGATTACATGTGTGAAGATTTCAAACTACACCATGACATACAAAGTTCTATAAATGTATGTCTATTGGAAATAGAGAATATTCTAATCACCCACAATACGTCATGTAAAGAACTCGCCTTACCTATTTCTATTCAGTGTACTATTAAAAGCAACACATTCGATGCTCAAGAAAAAGACAGTTTATTTAACGAAATGTACAATAAAGCCAACGATTAGCAAAGATTCGTTATTGCAACTGTTTTAGAAGCCATACTAAAAAAACCTCTTCCACAAACGTAGTTTGTTTAACAGCACATGCAGGATGTGGAAAACATTTGTGCAAAAATCTTTACTATGCAAACTACGATCAATACAAATACAGTGTATTCCATGTTCATTCAGTGGCATTGCAGCCAGCCTCCTAGATGGAGGTCGTACTATTCACAATATCTTTAAACTGCCAATACCCATCTTGGAGAACTCAACATCTGGTATCAAACCAAACACTCCTGAGGCTAAAATAATTAAAGAATCTTCATTAATAATTATAGATGAAATATCTATGTGTCCTGTATATGTTTTAAACATTGTTGATAGATTACTTCGAGATCTTATGCGAAAAGAAAATAAGGAACTATTGTTTGGTGGAAAAGTTGTCTTATTGTGTGGAGACTTTCGCCAAACACTACCAATAGTGCCACACGCTGGTCCAGCCATGATAATTGAACAATGCGTTAAATCTTACAAGCACTGGGGGTGTGTTAAACAACTGAGTTTGTATAAAAACATGAGAGTATTGAATAGTGAAATAGAATTTTCAAAGTTCCTTAGAACAATCGGTGATGGTGAACTAAACATAGAATTTGATTTGGGAGAGAATATAATGAAAATACCCACCCAGTTAAATAGTTCTGGCTCAGTAATTGAAGATATTTATGAAGATCTTAATAAATTAATCGCAAAGTCAGACATTACTGAGAGAGCTATACTAGCACCAAGGAATGAAGACTGTTTAATAATTAATAATTTAATTTTAAAAATGTTACCTGGTGAAGAAACAGACTACTTTAGTGTTGACAAGGTGATAACAGATGATGGCATGGCTCACACTACATTCCCAACTGAATTTCTCAACAGTTTGACTGTAATTGGCTTACCACCTCACAAACTGACTTTGAAAAAAAATACTATAGTGATGCTAATCAGAAATCTGAACACCTCTAAAGCAATAATTAACGGAACAAGAATGCGAGTGAAAAACCTGTACCAAAACTCAATAGATTGTGAAATTCTGATGGAAACTTCGATTGGGCAAAGGATTCTTATCCCAAGAATTCATCTAACAACTTCTGGAACTTTATTGCCATTCAAACTTGAAAGAACTCAGTTTCCCGTAATCCTTGCGTTTGCAATGACAATAAATAAGGCCCAAGGGCAATCAATCGCTAGAATCGGTGTATACCTACCAAAACCCGTTTTTTCCCATGGTCAGCTCTACGTTGCAGCCAGTAGAGCAAGATCATTCAATGGTTTACGTTTCTACATACGGGATACAAAAGATCAAGGGCACCTAAGGAATGACCTAAATGTCTATACAAAAAATATAGTGTACAAAGAACTTTTGTAAAATTGAAATGAAGTGTAATTTGTTTAATCTATTTTGATCTTAAAATACAAAAATATAATTAAGAGACTGATATTTCCAATAATCTGGTAGATTTATGCATTCATTTGTTATAATGTAAAAATTACTAAGAAATTTTATAATTAGTTTTACTATATGAAAAATAAAATAATACTTTTTTCGATATTTTTTGTGTTGTTATTACAGGATAAATCACAAACAACGAATGTATTAATGTACAATTAACATCTGCTATTCATAAGTAGCTTATTAGGTTATCAGCACATATTTATCGTACAATATTTATCGAATGAAACTGGTATTAATATGAAACTTTCATTTGGTTTAACTAATATATCAGTTTGATTAACATCAATATTTATACAGGCCAACTATCAGTTGTAATTTATATACAAAAATGAAGCAGTCCCTAAATAAAATACAAAGATAGACAGTATATGTTAATTATGTCTTTTATTGCTGAAATTATTCCCGTAGCGGAGCACGGGCGGTTAACTAGTATATTCCTAAATTACAAACTAGGTGTGTTTTGTTAGCAGTCATGGAACAAAAAAACTGGTGTTTTCAAAATAAGAAATTTGAAATTGATAAATATTTTCAGAACTAAATTACGAAAAATTTGCACATTTTCCAAAAAAAAGGAATAAAGTTTAAATTTTTTCCTTTCGTTACTAAACATTTTCGTTTCCTGAGCTCATAACTTGTTTTTACTGGTATATATAAATTGTTTGAACCTTTCTGTACAAATAAGCTCTGGAACACTTTTGGATTGGTTCATAATTACTATATTTGGCCATTTTTTGAAAATATGCTTGCACACGCACCAAAATGTCTTGACTTCGGGAAAACGTGAGCATTAACAGTTCTAGGGTTAAAGAAGTTACTTTAAGGCTTTTAAGAAATCTTAGTACTAAGGCAAGTAATATACCTAAACACGCTATAAAATACGACGAAAACCACCTAAAAACATATTAATAAATTGATTTATTCGTGCACTATCATATGGATACACTTTTTTAATAACTACAAATATTATTGAATTTATATTGAAGTTACTAGTCCGGTACATGTTTTGAACCCCAATATTTTCTAAAATAACAATGTTCGAGTGTGTTTATAATGTTGTGTTGTGCCATGTCTTAAATGTTTTTATATTTCTTTGTGTAAATGACAGTATTTTTTTTGCATCCTGTTGATGACTAAAAAGATTTCGAAACCGTGGTAGTCTTCACCAGTTGAGTAAAAGACCACGAGACAGTGTATATAAGTGCAATCACCATTACTTATAAATTAATTGGTTTAGCATAGTGCACATACAGCACATATAAGACATATTATAAAGTGACACAATTTTGTATTAATGAAAATATCTATGAAGTCATATAGTTGTAAATGTAAAGCAGAAAACAACACCCCAGGGAATTCAGAAGATCTTATCTTTGGCACCAGAATGGTATTTCGTTAAGGTTTATTGCTGGTAGCTTGCATGAAAAATGTAAAACACAATATAATCCACCACTGAAATCAATTTTGATAACATACACAGAGATTAAACATACACTATATCTGATATACATTAAAAAATAAATAATAAACAAACAATATCGATCATCATTATTTTGTTTTAAAATTGTTAAAAATTTTTATTAAAAACTATATGTAAATATTCATTTTGTAGTTGGTATTAAAATTTGTAACGGTCACAATTTAAACAAATGAAGGGTTTTACTACGTGCATATATGTTAGAAGATCAGTTTTTATAATGAGTATTATATGAGCAACATGTTTGTTCATTTTTTGTTTAGCTCTTTTGTAAACTACAGGACCAATTAACTGAAATTATTGTATTTGTCAGAGGAATAAAAAGGAGTTATAAGACCGAATCCAAAATGTAATAATTGTAATGACAGCAACTAAAAATTTTACACCTCTATTTTAACATTATAATTTGTTTACATACAAATATTTTCTTCCATATATTTTACATTTAAATATTCTTTTTTATCTTACAAAACATGTTGGTATTATATGGATATGAATAACACATTTGATCACAGTTAATGGTGTTTAAATAAGAAACATTCTTATTTAGTTTGTTCTGCATGTGTTTTATGCAGAACAACTGTTGCGCCCAAAACAACTTTCATAAAGCCTATAAAATGTGTAATTATATTTAACACTAGGGACCAAAATCTCGTATGTAATGTAAAAAACAAAACAAAAATAGAACTATACAATTATAAAGAAACTTGTATTAGTAAATAAATTACTAAATTTGTATTTATAAATTAATTATATAACAATATGTTTGTTGTTTTTATTTGGTTATTTTTCTTAACGGCAATCTTTACGTTTTGGTGTGTTTAAACATGTTTTTTGTCGATATTTAATGTTGTGAGTTGGTGAAGTTAGTGCAGTAGGGGATTTGTACAAAGATTTAGAGTGGTTATTGAGAGTGAAATAGAGTAATTAACAGTGTTTTAAGTACTTGTGGAGAACAATCTGGTAAGTGGATTGGAAGTAATTAGTATGTTAACGAATACCAAGAGATTGAGTCATGGAATAGATTTTTAGTTTTATTGTTGGAGATGCGATGTGTAGATTAGAATGACATCAAGAATAAATTAAGTTAAAACAATGTATAAAAACAAAAGAAAATGTATAATAATTAATAATAAGAAAATAAAAAATATTTTAAAAGAACTAAAAATTATAACATTCTAGGCTAATATATAAATTAATAAGTTATAGAGTACTTACCGTACACCGTTTTTGACTTCAATATTTTTCCTTATTACTCGTTTCGGGGCTTATGTCCCATCTTCAGATAATCCCTCTATTTGAGGTCGTCAAACATTAAACACTAAAAACATGTACATTACTTGACACACACATGCAACATTCAGCGGCCGCGCACCTCGACGTTCGAAGGAAGACTACAGAACGGATGTTAACCCCGCTTATCAACTTCGCTATCTTGGATACTCATCTCGGTGTCGTGGAATTTGACTGAAAGTTCAATTTTCTTTCAAAAGTTCATGTTTATTCAACTTAAATGCTTTATATATTTCAAATGCCTCCACGGCATCCATGTATTTGCCTTTTTTACATATACTGTATGTAAGGGTGTAAAATTAGTCTCAAAATCATCATACCTATGGTATTTATCAATTAAATATCGTGCGTAATTGGATTTAATGTTGATGTCGTTCCTGTTGGGTAAATGTTCCTTAAAACGCTTCCCAAACTGCCTACCTGTTTGTCCTTTGTAATAATATCACACTCTCTACAAGTTACTTTATAGACTCCTGTGTTTGTTTCAGTCTTCCTTACAGTTTTCGGCCGGAGTGTATTACTTATGTCTTTCTGGTCTTATATTCTGTGGTTATATTCAAATTATTTAGTGTATTTTTTAAAATATTAAGAAAACCCGTGTTGTATTCGGTCGAAAGATAGATTTTTTAGTTTTGGCTTTTGTTTGGTTTGTATTTTTATTTAAATGTTTCTTTAATAAAACGTCGATTAAATACCTTTATTTATAACCGTTGGCTCTTGCAATGTGCCTTATTATGTTTAACACATTATCGAAATCATTTTTATCAAGATATATTGTTATAAGCCTATCTATAAAGCTGTTGTATGAGGCCATTTTTTGAGATGTTGGATAGTGAGAATCTGCATATATTGTTATGTCAGTGGTAGTTGGTTTCCTATATATAACTTACTGAAATTTATTGTCCTTTTATTTTCTCACTATACTATATATAGTATAGAGAAAGTATAGTGATTGCAAACAAAAATCGATGTTGAGATTTTTGTGGAAATATCTGTTTTGTGACCCCCTGAGTCCAAAAAAAGTGTTTTTTACAAAATGTCTGTCTGTATGTCTGTATATATGTCTGTATATATGTCTGTATGTCTATATGAATACAAAGTTAGAGCGAAAACTATTTGATCGATTTCAATCAAATTTGCACCAGACATGTAAAGTAGGCCTGTATAGATGCACAAAAATCGATTTAGAAAAGTTTTGCAAAACAACCCCCATTTTGGCAAAAAATCCCCCAAAAAATCAGTTATTTTTTTTTTATTAAAAAACGGCTCTAACGATTTTGATAAAATTTGGCTTATTTGTAGCCTTTAATGTGCCCTACCATATGCAAAAAACCGCATATTTCTAAAAACTCTCGTTTATCTAATTATAATAACTGATTTTGGGGATTTTTGGCCATAAAGGGGGTTGTTTTTAAAAAAATTTCAAAACCTTTTTTCGTGCATCTATATATAGCCCTAATTGACATGTTTGGTGCAAATTTGTTCAAAATCGATCGAATAGTTTTCTCTCTAGATAATAATAATAATATTTATTAGTTAATCTCCTATTTTAATAAATCACATCTCCTACCCCACCTACAATAAATTATGAAGTCACAGTGAATCTGTTTAGTAATTGAAATGTGTTTGTGAGAAAGTATGTGCCAGTTCCTGGTACTGTTTATTTTATTATTGTAATGTCAGGATAATTGATACTATTGTCTACCTCATTTTGCAATGTGAATTTTATGTTCTTGTTGAAACCGTTCATATAATGTGTAACGAGTTACCGAACTCCGTTACCTAAATGTATCAGACAGCTGGACTAGTTGCGCGCATGCGCGTCAGAACTGACCTTGCAACTTGACATTGAGTTAGAAGTTAGTGTAGTGCCAAGCGCCGACCTATCAACTAGACGCAAGCTGCAGGTGCAACGTCCGTCGGTGACGAAGTTCTACACTCACCGTAATCTTTCGATATTATGCCATAAGCAAATCTAATTAAGTTTATATAATAATCGGTAATCGCGTAACGTGAGATTATAACCAATCGCGCACTCGTAATGAATATTAAGCGGTAATAAGTTCGGTTCGGTTAGAACCCTATCGTGTACAAATGGTGACTAGTGATTTAGTTAAAGTTAAAGTGTAATAGTTTAGATTTATATTAATTAATTAAGCGCTTGTTAAAGGCTGGGAGAGTCGGATTTGCAGGGTACGGCTGAAGGCAATCGGTTAAATTAGGGTTGATGATTAATAAATTTGCTCTGGGTATGCGGCTATCGTCCATTTGCATCGACAGTTCCAGTCACGTCTTCCAAAAATTTACTAACTCGGTGCAAATACACGCTGACTAGTGATTCCCAATAAGATCAAAAGGGATAACTGGTACAGTAAATTGTAGCATAGCGAGGTTACGTCCCGGATTAAGTGGTAACAGAAGCGAGGTTACATCCCGGAATAATTAATTTTTATGTATCAATTTCCATCGATATTAACCCTAATAAGCAACTTTATTCATGTCCGACTTTGCCTATTACCTAATACGTCATCACTTCCGCCGGTAAAAACCACGTTTCTTATTTTTTGCAAGCTAGTCACCATACTAAATTTTTGTAATTAATCTTTTACTGTTTAACTAACCGAACTAATCTTTTTAATAATAAATTTTATCAACGAATATTATGATATTAATTATACACGTTGGCCGTTAAATTTTGCCTTATATTAATTTCTACACCTACTCCTATTTAGTGTGAGTCATAAGGTTGGTATAGTGTTTCTTTTGTTTATGATTCCTGCCTTATTGGTGAGTACATGAATTATTATTATTATATTATAATAAGCAGTGCCGTATTTTATTCATATTTGGAAGTCAAATTACTGAACTGAGAGTCTACCAAAAAGAACTTTAAGTGACCTAACCTCTCAAAGAAAGTTTCATGTACACATAAACATCTAGCGACACTCAATATTGTTTAATAGGCCTAACCAATTTAAGATTACCTTTGGTAAAACGTACTTGTGTTTTGTTACATAACAACACCCTAACCAATAAACTATAAACATACCAATCTATATAATTTCATTGCCAAATTTATAAACATAATACATTTAGGCCTAGCCTGCACCAGTCTGCATACAATAGTTGCACCACATTACACATAATTTTCCCACATATATAGTGTTATTTACAACATTTAGTCTGTCAAATCACCAAGTTCATATAGTGAATGTGTAACCTGGCCTTTTATAAACTTTTCTACCAAAATAATTAATTCATAGTAGGCCTATAACAAATAACTCAGCTCTGACACTCTTAAAATATTATATCTGTCAACAACAACCCGATTTTGTGTCTCTTTGTCAGTGATTGTGCTGGATAATAATTTACTTGCTATTTTTCAAATAGTAATCCTTTTTCATTGAAAATATTGTTACTGTTACAATACTTTAGGATAAAATACACATTAATGATACAGATTTATAGCCTACCATGTTTGTGTCATGCAACTGACAGCTGATAGTACTCTTTCTTAGTTTGGCCATCCAAACAATATATATTTTACAGTGTTAGTGATATTGTCCAGTTACTTTGCATATTTCAGTGTTTCATAGATAAAATAGGTGTCAATAATTTTTAGGCCTAGTATAATGTAATACAGTCCTTGTAATATATTGTCTGTTAACTACTCATGTTGCGTTGATAGGATAGTTCTGCCAATTATGCATGTTGAAATGGTATTCAATATAGCATAGTGTTGCAAATACTTCAATAATTTTGTCAATACTGTTTGATAGTATTACAGGTGACGTAATTTTAAATAAATTATTCAAAATATATACACCTTTCAGCCATTTCAGACCACATATGGCCTACACCTGGTAGTTAACAGTGATACAATATCTTGTACTACTCATTGGCCTATAACCTACAAACATAACAGCTTGTTCATTACAACGCAGTGATAGACACATTAGGCCTATACTCAGATACTCAAACACATATAGCCTAACTATTTTCCCTTTTTAGAAATCTAAATCTTATTTCTAATTCAACTGAATTGTAACACTGACATTTAAATCAAAACTGTATTACAACATTACAGCAAATTACAGTACTTTCAGAAAACATTGACTAATTTAATTAATCTTAAACAATTTTGAAATAGTTAAACCATACTTAACCTAATTCTCTACTTATAGATAAGATAATTTTGTACAATGAATTCAATCAATGATCACATTATTATAATTCTACAGCCTCAATATTAATAACATTACAAAAATAGTTTCAAATAATATTCAATAATTTTTAAACAAAAATAATTCCAAATAAAATTATAATTTTGTTACACCTTAACAATTGACCCAAAGTAAATGCACATTAAATATTGTTCAATTTAACCAATAAATAAGCTACAACAGTATTATTAAGCTTATTACCCATAAATAGGTTGTTTACAGTATATTATTTAGCCAAGGTATTGAAACGTCCCGGACATCTGGAGCTACGATATAAGTAACCGAACGCAGGTAAATTATTTTGTGTGTTTATAATCTATTGTTTACAGGTATTATACTGCTATATATTCTTTACTTTTGCAAATTGTTACCTTCATATTTAATTCAATTCCTACAAGCCTACCCGGCCTTTCCATTTTCAGATTGAGCTGGTGGTTACAGATAAATAATTGTCTATTTTTGTACTTTATTGTTTTCAGAAAATTTTTTTTTCAGTTAATAGTTTTTAAGTAATAACGTCTCTCAGAATTGCAGCTACCTCATCAAATGAATATTATAGCCTGTAATATTTAATAAATCTTTATATATTTTAAATAAAGCCAAACTTTTAAATAATTTTAGTAAATACTTTATATAAAACAATAGTTCAAAACAAATTTATCTCAATAAATAGCTTTCGTCCTACATCAATAATAGTAACTG
>JAGFPH010024262.1:0-11468 GCA_018207615.1 Philaenus spumarius
CGAAAGACAATTTAGTCTGTAGAACTTTCATTTGGACAATACAAATTCCTTTGCCAACTCTGAGATTCTTGGAAGAAATGTGACGAAAGGTCAACTGGAATAACGTAACATATTATTACAGCAGGTATTTGTCCGCGGTCGCGGTCGTCAACTTTGAGTGACAGACATGCAGAAACCACCGCGCCGCAGCACATTATTACCGGTTTATTACAAATAGTTATTTATCGCGCGGATTAAATAGACTTAAGACTGTACTAATTGTAGACTACTTGTGTCGGTAACAAAGCGACCGAGAGGCTAAAGGCGCTAGCCCAGTCTCCTACAGCGAACAGTTTGGGTAATGTCTAACCTAATTATTGGATATCGATTTATCTACGCTATACGCTGCTCCCCCCGTCTCCTTTAGTCTAACTGGCGTAAGTAAAACAATTAATTATGAATACCTTTTTATCCACCTATTTAAGCCTTCAAGTTCTAAAAATGTATAAGATAAACGGTACCAGGATCTGGCACATACTTTCTCACAAACATATTTAAATTGTTTAAACAGATTCACTGTGACTTCATAATTGTAGGTGGGGTAGGAGAGGTGATTTATTAAAGTAGGAGATTAACTAATAAATATTATATTATTATTGTCTAGAGATAAAACTATTCGATCGATTTCGAACGAATTTGCACCAAAGACGTCAATTAGGCCTGCACGAAAAAAGGTTTTGAAATTTTTTGGAAAACAACTTCTTTTATGGCCAAAAAACCCCCAAAAATCAGTTGTTATTATTATTATTAGCTAAACGAGAATTTTTAGAAAGATGCTGTTTTTTGCATATGGTAGGGTACATTAAAGGCTACAAATAAGCTAAATTTTATCAAAATTGTTAGAGCCGTTTTTTATTTTAAAAAAAAACTGATTTTTTGGGGTTTATTTGCCAAAAAGGGGATTTGTTTTTCAAAATTTTTCAAAACCGTTTTTCGTGCATCTATACACTCCTACTTGACATGTCTGGTGCAAATTTGTTTGAAATCGATTGAATAGTTTTCGCTCTAGCTTTGTATACATACAGACATACAGACATTTTGTAAAAACCACTTTTTTGGACTCAGAGATTCCCAAAACGGATATTTCCACATCAAAAAAATCACAACATAAAATTTTTTTTGCGATCACTATATACTTTATACTATAGTATAGTGAGAAAGAAAAATATAATTGTAACTACTAGTCTATATTATTCTAATTCCAAGATTCCTAGCTTCAAATTTTAAATATCATTTCCACGTTATTGGAGGAAAACACTTTTAAACCTTGCAAACAAAATGGGTATATTTGTATCCAGAACCATTATATAGAGTGGAGCAGTGGAACATTAGGCTACTTTTTATAAAGATCGACTTTAAATACGTTTCGTAAGAAATAAAAAAATAATAACATTAATTAATTTATTAGTGACAATTTGCCACCTGTAAGTGATGTTCTTGCATGAACTTCTTAAAAGTTAATCCCAGGCAAATAGGACCTTTCCCAAGTACAACACAGCCTGGTTGCACTGAGAAATCAAAACTTTTTCATGGAAAATGATTTAGTAAAATTTATATAAAAGATCTGCATATAATAATTCCGAGAGAAAAAAAAGATAAATGGATAACAGTGTCATAGTTTTAGCTTATGAAATTTACAAATCTTACTTTCCTAATACTGAGAATTATTTCTTTATAAAAAGTATTCAAATAAGAAAGTGTGACATTCATTTCAAACAAGCGCATCAACAAGTCAGTTGATGTCTGGAGGTAAGTTCATGCAGTAATAAATTGTATGATTAGTTGATTAGCTGTGGCTTATGCTCTAGAGTTGTTTTATTCTACAGCACATTGCTGTAATAAACTAATGGATTTGTTCTCAAATAAACAACAACCATGCAGTTTTTTCAACTGACGTATTGCCCACCAAGTGTTTTTAATATTAATAAAACAAACTAACTTACAACTTTGTGTATATCTTGTGCAGCAAAACAGGACAAATTGTTTAACATATCTGAACCTTTATGACTTTGGGGGAGCTTGAGGGGGTAGGGAGATAAACAATTTCAAATATAAAGATAGATCATGTTATACACCATTGAAAAGCTTATTAAAAGAGAAACATAATGGCACAAACTAGAGCTTAGTATCTTGCTTCCTTTCCAAGTAATGGACAATCAAAGTTCTGGAAAATGATATTGTTATCATAGCATCAAAGCAGGTTATTAATTTGTTAATATTAGGAATAAGTAGGTTGTATGTTATTTTCCAGAACTTTGATTGTCCTTACTTTGAAATGAAGTAAGATATTAAGCTCTAGTTTGTGCCATTGTGTTTCTCTTTTAATAAGATTTTCAATGGTGTATTACATTACCTACCTTCATATTTGAAATTGTTAACGCCCTTACCTCCCCTAAGCCCCCCAAAATCATAGAGTGTCAGGTAAGTTTAAAAAATTTTCCTGTTATGCAACACAAGATATATACAAAGTTTTGTGAACTTAATTTCAGTATCAATAAACGGTACCAGGAACTGGCTCATACTTTCTCACAAACATATTTAAATTATTAAACAGATTCACGGTGACTTGTAGGGTGGGGTAGGAGAGGTGATTTTGTATTAAAGTTGTTTCCCATAAAAATCCATAAAATAACGGAAAGACCAACTTTTCTCAAAAACGGCTCGAACGATTTTGATTAAAATTTTACAGTTTATAGTACTTTAGGTCCCTAATAAACTATAAAGTTTTAATCAAAATCGTTAGAGCCGTTTTTGATAAAAGTGATTGTTGCGTTATTTTAAGGGTTTTTATGGGAAAATTACCCTTAAAAATAAAAAATTCACAAAAATGAAAAAATTCCAGGAGATACCGTGGATTAGTACCTCCATACCAAATTTCATCAAAATCGGACGACTGGTTTAGGCTCTAGGTCTGATAACATCCACACAGACACACAGACACACATACAGACACACACACAGACATCACTCCGAAAACCACTTTTTTAGGTTCAGTGGGGCCCAAAACGGATATTTCCACCAAAAACTCAAACTCGAAAATTTGTACGAATACAATAGGTACTTTCTCCATATACTATGGTATAGGGGGAGAAAGTAAAAATAATGAGGGGGTTAAATGGACTTTATGAGCATTCTGTATAATAGATCAAAACATGTGAAATATTGTTAATTTTTATTTTGTAATATTTTTCTGATTACACACTTCCCCAGAAAAAACATGGATTATGATCAGGATTCGAACCCAGGATCTTTACCATTCCCTGGTAACACACTATCAACTGAACCATGTTGGTAAAGATCCTGGGTTCGAACCTCGGTCTTGGTCCATGTTTTTTTTTTGCTTGTAATTTAGTTAAACTAACCCTTGCTGGGGAAGTGTGTAAGCAGAAAAAATATAAATAACAATAAATAACACCACTGTAAGCTGCAAATAGAACTTTGATTGTTTTCAATGTCGTCATACGAGGTATTCAGTTTATTAATTAAACAAATGAAGTAAACTCTGCAAGTGAGATAACATTGACCAATATCTGGTGTGATCAGGATGGCTCAGTTGGTAGAGCGTTAACACGGAATGGTGAAGGTCCTGGGTTCAAATCCCGGTCTTGGTCCATGTTTTTTCACTTGTAATTTAGTATGTGAAATTTGTTTGAAGAAGGAACTAAATCATATTATTACAAATTCAGTTAGTTAGACCAAAAACTATTAATTTCATCTATATTATTAACCTGAAAGTAACCAATTTACCAAAAAACCTAATGTTACATGACATTGAATCAAATAAGGTTGAAGAATAAAGGTATTATTAATTTTAATTAAATAGTAATTTTATTCTCATAACACGTAATATTCAAAAAGTACCTCCTCCAAGTATCCACTTCTCCTTGAATGGATGGCTGATCGCTCGTGACTTTGTCTGAAATGCAAGCAACAGTCATGATTGTAGACATTTCTATAACATAACGGAACTATATCAATTTTAAGTAGTGTAGTCCAGACATATTTATAATACAACTAAACTATAAAAACAATTATGGGCACTTGAGACAAATTTAAAACGTGGACGTTGTCAAGGGCTCAATTCGTACCCACTTGCCCACTCAATTTTTGTACCAAAGTAAAATTCAGTGTAATTTGTAAGCAGCTATTAGTTCTACTTTTTATATTTAAAATAAATGATGTACTCAACAAATTAAAGTACAAATGTTTATTTACCTTTTTTTATATTCTGCAACCATGATGGCATTACATTTGATGACTTCTCTGCCTCTTGTTATCTTGCTTTCGCTTTCTTTCTGTTAAAAGCTCCTGGTGTCTTTTTGACATATTGTTGTACAATTCTTGCGACCGACACCGGCCACCGGGGCTTGCACCCGATCGGAACCGGCGGCAGAGCTCACCTCAAGAGGCTTATCTGTGCGGGGTATATCCGTTGGTTTATCACACATCATAAGGTTTTTCCTAGGAAGAAGAATAGCTTAGTGTAAAAGAAGGACCCCTAGCCCTCGAATAATCTAATAGCATCGGGATCGGAAAAAAATTGGTCAAGAGAGACCGTTTGGCCAAGAGAGACCAGATAGGATAGATAAAAGAATAAGGGATCTAACCCAAGACAAGAAGAAGAAAGTTAGATCCAGCATGGGTACCTCGGGAATGCCAGTTCCCGTACTCACAAGGTGTGAGCCCCTGAGGAAAGACAGCTAAATATTAGACAACCAGTTATATCACCTAGGCCAGACAAAAAAGATAGCCTATTTCTTCCTATAGGTGATATTAACTTATTCTGCAGCTATTATAGAGCAAAAAAGTTACAGAAAATTTCGCTCGCAAAGTGAGTGCTCTATAGTACGTGTAATATATTTATTTATTTATTGGTTTCTTTGACAAAAAATTTGTATAAAACAAGTCATATCACAACACACTGGAACAATACCCACAAAATACAATTAAACAACAAGTAGTACAAAAAATAGAGCAAAATATACAATAATCAACACAAATACAAAAAATTTAAAAAATTAAGTTAATGAGATTTAAAAAGTTAAAATGCTTTACAAAAAAAAGAGATCACATCTATCACAAAATAGAGTTTGTGATGCACAAACTCTTCCACCGAGTAAAAGGATCCAGACAATAGAAATTGTCTAAGACTGTTTTTAAAAATCCAGTAGTTTGGGGAATTTTTAATGCTTTTAGGAAGCACATTCATGAACTTTGCACCAGCTTGTGAGGGAAGTTTACTGTATAAATTTAACCTGTGCTGTCTGGCACGGTACTCACAAGCTTGTCTGGTACTGTAGTTGTGTATATCCATATTTTGGACATGATCACACTTGAATTTAAAAAAAGCAACATTTCAAGTATGTAAATACATGGAAGTGTAAGTACTCCATAATTCTTGAAATAGTTTTTACAACTTTGTCTTTTATGTAGCCCTGCAATAAACCTTACGGCTCTTTTTTGCAAGACAAACACTCTTTTCATGTTCTGAACTGATGAGTTTCCCCAAAGAAGAACTCTATAGTTCAAATAATGATACACTAGCCCATAATAGGCTGTTAAAAGTATCGATCTACTACAGTATGGCTTCAAACTTCTCAGTACAGATATAACTGAGCTAATTTTTATACTGATATTGCTAATGTGGTCATTGAAGTTCAACTTGTCATTAATTAGAAGACCCAAAAATTTTATTTATTGCACTTCTTCAAGTATATTATCACCTAGCATGACACTTGGTGTCAGATTTGAGCTATGCTTTCTACTGAAGTTTATGTACTTAGTTTTACATGGATTGATTGTTAAATAGTTTTCAGCAAAATACTGTCCAGTGGCATTGACTTGTATAAAAGCCTTCTGCTCAAATTGTTGAATACAATCTGCTTGAAAACTTAGTGTTGTATCATCAGCAAATTGAATTACCCTATCCGCATGTACTGATGATGACAAATCATTAATATAGAGTAAAAATTACACTGGGCCGAGAACTGATCCTTGCGGGACTCCATGTCTCAGCTCAGTCTCTTTAGACAGCCTTCCTGCAACATTAACACGCTGTGTTCTATTGGAGAGATATGAGTTTATCCATAGTAATGTAATCCCTCTAATACCAATATTTTCGCATTTCTTAAGTAACAAAATTAAAATCAAAACAACCAAAAGCTTTAGAAAGGTCCAGGAAAATGCTCATAACTTCCTTTTTCTTATCAAGACCTTCCAATAAGAAGTCCATTAACTTGAGACTACTGCATCGATTGTGGACTTTCGTTTTTGAAAGCCATATTGGCTACATGGCTACAACAAAGAATATTAAATTTATCTAAATATTTAAGAAGCTGCTATTAGAAACAGTTTTTCAAAAACTTTACTCAATGCCGGGGGCATCGAAATGGGTCTGTAATTATTAATAACATTTCTTTCACCCTTTTGAAATAAGGAAGGACCTTAGCAGATTTTAATCTACTTGGGAATTTACCTTTAGAGAATGAAGAATGTATTATAACCTGAAGAGGTTTGGTACGTTCTTCAGAACACTGTTTGATGAGCCACACAGAAATTTCATCAATATCAGTGGACTTTTTATTTTTTAATTTCCTAATAGTTCTAGAAACATCCTCTTCATGCACAGGCAAAAGAAACATCAACGACTCCATATCTCTGTTTCGGAATGAGTATGGCTTACAATTCTTACCTTGAAATAAATTTTGAGTGAAGAAAGTATTAAATAAGTTTGAAACAAGTGATGGTTCAGAATAACTAACTCCATCAACGTCCAATTCCACATTGCCAGAATTAACATTCTGTTTGCGAACATCATTAATAATCTTCCAAGAAGTTTTACTAACATTATCCGATTGACAAATTTGTTTGCTTATTTCATATGATTTAGCTGCCACTATTACACGTCTGTATATTCGCTTGTAATTTTTGTAATATGTTTCAAGATTATAGGTAGCCAAAAGGTCTCGCAGTCTGTCTGTACACCTAGATTTACTTCAAACATTTATGTTCAAGTCACCACATATAACAAATTTAAAACTTTTGAAACATAACTTTTGCAACAGAAAATCAAGATGATCGAGAAACAAGTCGATGGCTCCACTTGGAGCTCTATATAGCCCTATTACGACCACTTCCCCCCTCTCGCAACTAAATTTAGCCCCTGTTATTTCAA
Source organism: Philaenus spumarius (assembly GCA_018207615.1). NCBI lineage: Eukaryota > Metazoa > Arthropoda > Insecta > Hemiptera > Aphrophoridae > Philaenus > Philaenus spumarius. Next base: position 7,214 of record JAGFPH010024262.1, read on the forward strand.
AATTCTTTTTCTACAGAAAGATTCTCATCAATCTTAAAACTATCAAAATGTATATCCTTCTTTGCAAAAAGCACTACCCCCCATCTTTATAAGACGTTCTAGAAAACCGACTTACTAAATTATACCCTTCCAGATTAAAACAATCAGTATTAAGTTTATTGAATCCATGCTCTGTAATCACAAAAACATTAGGATTCATATCGGCACAAAAAAGATTTAAATCAAAAATCTTATTGGTGGCTGCATTGTCACCCATTGATTGTGAATTCACTAACTGCAGTTCAGAAGTAGCTACTGGGAGTACATATATATGATTTTTAATGACACCCCAAAACGTGTTCTGGGGACCATGATCGGTGCTCATTTGCTACTCCCGACCTTGGGTCTTACCATAAGGGCCACTGCAATAGCTCATTTTTCCTATGGAAATTCGCTAATAATTCATTTTCTTGCTTCAATCAGTTTTTTATTGCACTGTTTTTTTTCTTTTGCGAACTATTGGAGGCCTGAAGGAGTTGGATTGAAACTGATGGATTAAGAAGTGAAAAGTAGGACCTGGTGTACTAGCACTGGTGTATAAGTGTATTAAATGTGATTTATAAACTGGAATAAAATTCAACTTTTAAAAATGAATAATTTATTTGTTGGGTAATATTATGATCAGTTATATTATTGTAGTTTATTGTATCAATATAGTCACTGATATTAAGTCAAATATACACTGAATAAAATGTTGGTTTTCACATTGGTTGGTTGAGACAATTGAAGTGGCATGTCTGTTTTTTTTTACAACTACCTCTATTTTGCAAAATCAAAAGCAAATGCTGCGTACAACCTTGATTTTCTCAGTGAAAATAAAATGTGGGTAGGAATGTGGGGAGGGGAAATATTTCACAATTTAGTCAGTAGTAGAAAATAAATAAGTAAGCATCTGTCTATTTAATGGAATATTTCAATTAGTTTTATTCAAGTACCGTATGTAAAATACAGTACAAAGGATTTTTCTTAAAAGTATTTAACAATTAAGGCTACATTGTGCTTTTTTATGGTTAAGTTACATTTGCTTTAAACAATAATTTTGGTGTAAGAATTCTTCTTTTTTCTAACATTAATAAAAAATTTATTTTAATTTAAAAAAATACAAATGTGTTGCTTTTTATTTTCTATGAATTTATGATTACGATTTTCAGTCAAAAAGACAGAATGCTACAATTGGTGTTATAGAAATGAGTCAAAGGGAGGACAAATATTTAAAGTTTTACTGAATCTGGATTGACATTGTAATGAGGCTAACTAGACTCATAACTACTATAAAATATACATGAATTCAAAATACTCATTTAATTTTCAATCTGAACTTTTCTCCTAAACTAAATTAAAAAATATAACACAAACAATAACCTAACACAAATTAATTAAATAAACATCGATACAATGCTGAAATCAGTGCAAGCTAATTTTTCTTTCGTCCAGTTGTCAAATTTTTCCGCATAATCAGGAGTAAGTACTTTCCTCCAGGAGCCTTCTTCACCTTGCCGGAACAATTTTACATCTTTATCCAGTTCTTCCTGACTGGTTCCATCATCTAATAGCGTAGTCATTCTATTCTCTTTCATCTTTTCAAAACTAAGATGTTGCAAAAGTTTTGCATTTGTGTCTGCATTGATGGTGACATCCATGAATTGTGCCAAACGTTTTATTATGACAGACAAATCCTGCAAGGAAAGAAAAATTTCTTTTAAATTAGTTTTTTAAAAGATTAAATATTATCATACCTAGTTTTGTTTTATAAAGTTTAAAAAATTAATCTATAAAACCAGCATAGTGTTACTTTCATGTTCATCAAAATTGGATTGTTTTAGATTTAATATAATAGAAGTCAAACTTTCTGTTATAAAGATTAGAATGATATAAACCATTGTCTAAAAATTAGTTTTACATTTTGTTGCAGTAAACCAGTTACAGTAAGCCTATCTTAGACGCCCAAATGATACTTTCTAGGGGGGCTAGACCGAGGTATGGGGATTAAGGAGTACCCTCCCCTCCTTCGGCAAAAGGGTTTCAGGGCAATTTTTGACCTCCCCCAGAAAACTTTAAAAATTTGAGAAGCCAATTTGGCTGTTCAGGTGAAATATTAACCCACACAGCATTGAGTCTGTACCTTTACACCTTCAATGAATACACAAAGCTATAACACGCTTAGAGGCTGCATCAAGTAGTGCCCCAGCAGCTCATGCTTGAACTCCTGTAAAAAAATAAACTAAGTACGGTATATGTAAAATCAAACGGCACAAAACATTTAAAAAATATTTTAGTACTAATCTCTTAAAAAAAATACCTGACTTCAATTAATATTACAGTACATATATTTTTTTTCATTGAGAGCACGAAGAGGGGGGGGGAAGGTGCAGCTAGATTTTTAAGAAGTACTTTTACTTTCTCACTATACTACACTAGTACAGAGAAAATATAGTGATCACAAAAAAATCAATGTTGAGATTTTTGCTGAAATTTCTGTTTTGGGGCACCCTGAGTCCAAAAAAGTGTTTTTTACAAAATGTCTGTCTGTGTGTATTCAAAGCTAGAGAGAAAACTATTTGATTGATTTCAAACAAATTTGCACCAAACATGTCAATTAGGCCTGTATAGATGCACGAAAAACGTTTTGAAAAAAAAACAACCCCCTTTTTGGCAAAAAAAACCCCAAAAAATCTGTTATTATTTTTTAATAAAAAAACGGCTCTAACGATTTTGATAAAATTTGGCTTATTTGTAGCCCTTAATGTACCCTAACATAGGCAAAAAACCGCATCTTTCTAAAAATTCTCGTTTAGCTAATAATAATAATAATAATAACAACTGATTTATGGGGGTTTTGGCCAGAAAGAGGGTTGTTTTTCAAAAATGTTGAAAACCTGTTTTCGTGCATCTGTACAGGCCTAATTGACGCGTTTGGTGCAGGCCAAAATTTGTTCGAAATCGATCGAATAGTTTTCTCTTTAACTAATAATAATAATAATATTTATTAGCTATTAATCTCCTACTTTAATATCACCTCTCTTACCCCACCTACAATTATAAAGTCACAGTGAATCTGTTTAATAATTTAAATATGTTTGTGAGAAAGTATGTGCCCATTCCAGGTACCGATTATTACAGTTATTACCATGTTGCACCTTCTGGGAAATGTCTACCTAGTTTTTCACTTCATGGAAACTAGATGCCTATCTAAAAACCACTATCAACTTAAAATTTAATATACATATAACGTAATAATATTTATATAGGCTTACCTATCTGTAGATATATATATCACTTTTTGTTGGCATGAAAACTGCCATAATTATCCACAAAATGTTTACAGAATTGCACATAAAATATAAAGATGAAAAATCTAAGAAGAGTTTGTTAATGAAAAATTAGGGAAGCTATTAAAAAAAAAAAAAAAAACTGAAAACTCACTGTAACTCCCATATTATAAAAAAGTATTATACAGTACTTCCTAAGAGTATAATGCCAAACACTTTTGAACAACAACAATATTCAAAACTCCCTTACCACATTGGATTCCACGTTCACCGTGCAGTACAGAGTGCCCATAAGCCATGTTATTCATACGACAGTCTCAGCGGTACCAGCGAACTAAAAAACATCAACTCCCATGCAATGCTCATACAGTTGACGCAACCCGTATGACAATCAATGAACGTGATGTTCCTTGTAATGGTAGTAGCATGTCTATTCTCCCGTAAGATATGTACTGCACGGTAAACGTGGAATCGAGTGTAGGTACAGTATCGAATATGTTCAAAATTATTATAATCTTATATTATCTAAAGCGTTTGTCAGAAACAATATTATTTATACAAACAATCTTTACTGCAAGGCTTGACTAAAATGAGGTACCATGAAAACATACATAATATTAGACATGTCAAAATTGTAGTAAATCTTTTAAATATTAACAAAATCTATTGACTGACACTTGTTTTGTACTAACTGCAAACCTTAGTGCTTAACTTTTGGGAGTTAGTAAATGGGAACTTTGAAATCTAAATATTCCTGTAGGCTGGGTTGAAAGGAATCTTTTGATGTAGGCCTTCTCCAAAAATTAATGATTACATGTTCTAGAAAAATACGGTATTTTATTTGGCAGCTCATATTTAGTGACTAAGGTGTCAAAATAAAAAATGTTAAATAATAATAACGTTTTAGTGGAAAATAAATGACAAATTCAACCATGCCAAACTTGCAA
>JAGFPH010024263.1:0-11468 GCA_018207615.1 Philaenus spumarius
TACTCCACCGGGTGACTCAATCTTTACATGCGTGCAGTCCAAAGCTCCAATGCAGTTTGGGAAGCGAGATTTCTGGTAAAAACCACTTTTTACAATCTTTTGTTCCTCTTCACTCGCGGGCATCATGATGGTCTGAGGGCATAACCTAGCTAATGCGTGGGATACTTGCTTTACAATTTTACTGGCTGTAGAGTAGTGAATACCACTCAATTCCCCAACATTGAGCAAAAAGTTCCCGGAGACATAAAAACGCAAACATAAAAACAGTTTTTGACTCGGGGTGATTGCTCAATTTTCCGTTGTTCTTGAAGATATTTCTTCTTGTATTGCCTCTAAAACAACATTGGCCGTTATTTTATGGAGTCGAAATCTTTTGAAGAATTCAATTTCGTCCCACTTCTGGAAATGAACTATCCTGTTCCGAAATTTGGTGGGTCCCCTTGTTCTCGTAGTCCTCGTCGTCACACTCATTTAAGATTTCAAGAAAATCTTCTATTAAAAAACAACACACGCACACACAACAATTAATAGTAAATAGACTAATGGAGCAAATATAGAACTAAAAACGAACAAAAAGAAAGGTTAGTGATGTAATAAGGTTAGTGATTTTATTTGTTGCTGCTAATTTGTTAATATTTTCTAAGAAAAATAAGGTATGATATTTTGATACAAACTCAAATTATATTTTATTTCAGAATATTTGGTGAATACAAGTAACACAAATTTAAAACTAATTATGAAAGTTGGAAAATTTTATAAAAATAGAATGGAACACAAAGATAAATAACTTCGGGGAGGGGTTTGGTGCCGTCTTTTTCCAAGAAAAAATTTAACATAAAAGAAATATATATATAATAAGATAATATTCAAAACAAGAAGTGATTTTAGGATAAACAAAGGATGAATGAAAATTATTATATGATAAATGGTAATGTGGATAGAATGAGAACAAGTCTATATCGAAGCACCAAGTTCAATTGTCCACACATAAATTATTATACACATAAAAAAAAGAAGCATCATCAGTTTATTTATAATATAAAAGTTTTGGTTCTTGGCAGTTCGGAGAACAAAAATATAACAAAATTGAAATGAGGTTATAAATTAGAACATTCTTACCAATTATAGTCTTCTCAATATTTAACATTCGATTAGGCTTAGATATATGAAACTTTCTTATTGACAGTAGTATTCAATGTTAAATTAATCAAACATTTAATAAGATACAGTTTCATCTAAAAATTTCACCAATATAAATTCGTATCTTTTCTTCAATATCTTTTTGTTAATTAATTAATCTTTCTTCACAATAGGCTTTCTTTGTTGTTCTGAAAATTTCTTCTTTTTTTTTAAACCTATGTTTTTACTCTTTCCTTCTTGACTTTTACCACATTTTGTATTATGTGTATGAATTAAAATGAGATGAAGTATGATATGATTAAAATTTTGTATATTCCTGTAAATTTCGTTAAAATACATTTACAAAGACAATAATAAGTAGTTAGTTTAACATATTAAATTAAAACACTTCTTCTATATCAAATCTGTAATAGGCCTATTCTTTCTTCTTAATTAATTAATTAATTTCCTATCTATATATTTAAATATATTATGGATTGTTACAGCGATTAGAAGAGGTTAGAATTTTAATGTTTATTTTTGTAATAGCCAACAGGCGTTTCCTCTATGCTCGCGAGGTCATTCCTCTTTTTATTGGGTTTAAACCAGCAATCATAGATTAAACTAGCTCCTCGGGTGGTTCAAACTAAACCTAGTTTAAAAGGAGTGAAAAAGTTCGAGAAAGCGGAATAAGCGTTTAAACCCAGTTTAAACTACGTTCAGAGTTTAACGTTGTTTAGGGAAAGCGGCCCTTAGGGCCGGTTTCTCCAAGTAACGTTTAACTTAAACGAGTTTAAAGCTATACCGACGTTTAAACCATCGATCGATTTCTATATACAGTTTGGCCTGATGTTTAAGTTAAACCATAGAAGAAGAATGTTGGCTGCCCTGATTTAGTATTTGCGCTTTTATTTCGTCTGCTCAATGCACATATTGAGTTTAGGAGGTTATGTTTCTACTCTGTTTGCAATAGCGGTGTTTTGTCAATGTGTTTGCAAATGAAATGAAAAGTGTTGTTCATGTGAGTACAATTAAAGAAGAGAAAGAAAACTCCAAAAGGAGTAAAAACTTTAAACAATCCGAAATAGATGTACTGTTGGACCTAGTTAAAACGAAGAAAGCAAGTTCGGGAATGTAAGAAGACTGATCAAATAACTCAAATGGAAAAAGATGCTACTTGGAAAAAATAGAAATACTATTTAATCAGCAGAGTGGAGTCTTTTATAGAGAGTGGAGGACCCTGAAAGCAAAATACGATAATACATAAAAGGTATCCAAAAAAGCGTGGGCGAATGAGACGAAATACGTCCATGGGACTGGTGGTGGACCTAACCTACCAAGTATACTTACAAAGACAGATTTCAAAATTATGGAAATTCTGGGTGCCTTACCAATACAAGGTAACGTATCCTTATATGACAATGATAATGTGAGGGCGAAGAACTCTACTGAACTGGAATCATTTTATTATGACAACGATGATTTTGGCCTAGGCCTAGTAGTGTATGAGGAAGAAGTAGAGCAGGAAAACGGGATTGACAGTGTAGGCACAAATAAAGACTTAAATACCGGTACATATAGTAGTCTTCCAGGTAAGGATGCATGTGCATCTTCTGTGAAACTAGATAATAGGCCTATAAAAACACCAAGTTCATCGTCTGCGAAACGATGCATTGAAAGTGATTCGGGGTTCGGCAGCAAATATAATGTTAAAGACTTGTCTAACCTTAAAGTGGGAAAAAAGAAGAAATCAACATTTGAGACATCAGTCGCAGGTAAGAAAATGGAGATGCTATCCAAAGCAAAAATAAAACTGCTTGAGTTACAGAGTCAAGTTTTTCAAGACCAGCTAAAAATGCAGCAACAGAACACGAGATTTGGGTGAAATGTATGTTGGAAAAACATGAAGAAGAAATGAAGCTTATAAAACTTCAAGTTCAAATTCTGGAACGGGAGCTTCTTTCAAAACAAGATAATAAGTAGGTAGGACTCTTATGAAGTGATATGCCCTAAGTCAGTGTTTGTGATTTGTAAGTACAATGCTTTAATTGTTTCAAACAATATGATTTATTTGAATAAGCACTGAACCTTTAATTATTTTACGCTTTTTCATAAAAATTCATTACACTTTTTTGGTTTATGATTTTTGGTATTTCTTTACAATAGGAAGAGTGGGGCAGTTTCATACAGGGGCACTTTCATACAGTTCAAATTTCCCGCCTCTCACTGAAGCAAGAAACTCACTGCTCAGGCCACACATGGCATTCAATGAATACTACTTCCTGTAAGACTTTCAGTGACTCAAGAGCTGGCAAACAAAAGTTATCAAAGTTTTTCTGTTTTTTGTTGAGAAAGTAAATTTTTTTCGTGGAGAAAATCTGAGGTAAGTCAAATTTAATTACATTTTTTCAATTGTTCTTGCTATTGTATAATAACCTTATATTTAAGCTACTTGTGTAAGAAGTAGTATACAACAACTCTAACCTACAAAAAATCCACATGTTAATTTCTGACCTAGCTACACTTGGGGCACTTTCATACAAAAGCTTAGGGGCAGTTTCATACAAAACTAATATGGGCTTGAAGTAATGGGTATGGATAAACAATTCTTTCTTGAAGTAATGGAAGCTTTATAAATATTTTTTGCTTTATATTAATTTCAATATAAAGTACTTACACGGTTTAATTTTGTTTCAGGGTAATATAGTGAGGAACTACATAAAAAAAAACAAATAGAGCCGAAATAGACGAAAATGCTGTTGCAGCGGCTATTAATGATATCGTCAATAAAAACTGTTCATATCGAAGTGCAGCCACAACTCATGGAGTTCACTTTTAACCCTTCAATATAGGATGAAAAAGTTTTTAGAAAAAAATCAAAAAAGCGAAATGGAAGACGGTGAAATACCAGATCTTCCAGAAGCAGTTCCAGAGGTAAGAGTTGTTTCGAAATACAAAACAAGTGTTTACACATGACCAAGAACGAATGCTGGAGGAGTACCTTATTAGAAGTTCGAAAATGCAATATGGATTATCATATAAACAATTGAGGGAATTTGCATTCCAGTATGGTGAAAAATTAAAATTAACTATACTAACTTCATGGACAAAGAATAATGCTGCTGGCATAGATTGGACAATTGGTTTTATGAAACGACACCCTCAATTATCACTTAGGAAGGCAGAGAATACAAGCTTGGCTTGAGCTTCTAGCTTTAATAAGACAAATGTGTCCAACTTTTTTCATAATTATGAAAGGGCTCTTTCTATACATAACTATTCTCCAGACCGCATCTTAAATATTGATGAAAGTGGTATAACTACAGTCATGACAACTCCAAAAGTTATAGCTAAAACTGGCACAAAACAAGTAGGACAAACTGTTTCAGCCGAAAGGGGTCAACTTGTTACTTTTATCGGCATTGTTGATGCTGCTGGAAATACGTATCCACCTGTCTACATTTTTCCTAGGGTAAATCGTAAGGATTATTTTACTGCAGGAGGTCCTAAGGGAAGCCTAGGCCTTGCCAACATTAGTGGTTGGGTTAATGGCCCTAACTTTTTTGAGGTTATTAAACATGTACAAAAATTAACAAATGCAACAAAAGATAACCATATATTATTACTATTTGACAATCATGAAAGCCATTGTACGTTAGAAACTATTATGTTTGGACGAGAAAATGGAATGACATTCCTAACATTTCCCCCCCCCCCCCATTGTCCCCATTGTTCTCATAAACTCCAACCTCTCGATGTTGGCGTCTTTGCTCCATTCAAAGCCTATTGCAAAAAATCATTTAACACTTGGATTTCCAATAATCCCGGTAAAACAATATCCATTTATAAAATTGCTGAACTTACTCGGGTGCCTTATGAGAAAGCTTTCATCAAAGCAAACATAAAGTCGGGTTTTAGGAAAGCTGGTTTATGGCCAAAAAATCGTATAATCTTTAATGATGAAGATTTTCTTCCATCTTATGCAACTGATCGCCCTGTGCCTTCAGCTCTGGTTGATAACATACCTGATTGCGCTCAAGATGACAACTTTGGTAATGAGGGCGCATCACTTCCTTCTACCAGTCTGTCATGTTCTAATGTAGAACCGAATCTTCCTGTTACTGATTGCCAAAGCACTCCTACAAAAATATCAGCTCCAGAGAATAAGCAACAAGGTTTATCAGAAGTAAAAAAAAATAAAACCCCAAATAAAAGTGTGGAACCTGAGACCCAAAGTGATTATTTTGAAACCATCACTCCAGAAAGTGTGAGACCATTTCCTAAGGCTTCTGCAAGAAAGTTAGATCCAAGTAGGCCTACAGGTAAACCTAGAAGAGGAAGGGAACTAGGAAAATCCCGAATACTTACGGAGACTCCAGAGAAGAATAGGATTGAACACGATAAGATGGTAAAACTGGAAAAAGAGAAGAAGAAAGCTGAAAAGGAAAAGAATCGTGCTGAAAAACGTAAAATGAGTGAGCCAGGCAAAGAAGAAATAAAAAAAAGAAAGCTTAAACTTAGTCCTAAGAATAATAAAAATATGAGTATGAAAAAGAATCAATTTAGAAAGAAACTTGCTTATGATGACAGTGAGTCCAGCTGTGATGATTAATCAGTTTCAAGTGGTCAGAGTAATTTAGTTGTGGAGAGTGACGAAGTTAATAGTAACGTAGAATTAATTGATCCATCTATCACCAATTTAGATAAGAACGATTTTATATTAGTTGAATTTCAAGGAAAGAAATCTACAAAATATTTTGTTGGCCAGATCCAGGAAAAAATAACTTTAACGGACTTTGAAGTAAAATTTTTACGAAAGACTGGTAACGATAAATTTAACTTTCCATTTAATGAAGATGTCAGTGATGTAATGTTTGATAGTGTAGTAGCTAAACTACCACCTCCAACCAAATGTGGAGGAACCGAGAGAGCGTTACTGTCATTTTTTTTTTATGTTGATCTAACCATGTTTAATATTGGCTAAAAATAAGACTTTTTATTTGATATGTTGTACAATGAACTATATTTAGACTCAAGTATGTTCATTCATTGTAAATATATGTTACAAATATATTGTGTTAAATAAATCATGTTTTGAGCATGTGTTGGTTGTTTTTTACCCATGTATGAAAGTGCCCCATCTAAGTATGAAACTGCCCCAACTTGGGGTAGTTTCATACAAAGTGCAATGACTTGGAAAATAAATTATAAAAATGTTAAACCTTAGACTATTAAAAGGAAAAAATACTATGAAATAAATTATACTTCATTAATGCTAGGTACAAAGTTTTAATAAATTTCTTCTGTTAATAAGGTAGAATTAAATTTTTAAAGTTGAACTTGTTGATTTTGTATGAAACTGCCCCACTCTCCCCTAGCGTGACCAAGGGTTTTTAAGAAATTTTTTAATTATCTAAAAGAACAGGTCCAACTGATTGTAAAATAAAATATCCGCGGGAAATAAAATTTATAAGAATTGTGAAAGAAATAAAACTTGTGAATTTCATAGTATAAGTTTCGAAATTCCCGCAATATTCCACGTAGTTAAAACAAATAAACCACTTGACTTAAAACTAACACGTAACATATAAATTAAGTAAAGAAAATTAATCAAAAACAGTACTAAAAATTTTTTAAAAAATGAAAAATAACTTAACAAAACGTTTCACACTAATACGAAAACAACGATCAAAAGAGTAATCCAAAAATATAATGTGGATATGACAATATAGATTGGGTGAATGTACCCACTTCTGGGATCAGCTCCACCTCTGGGCACTTTGCAATTCAAATGCCTTTATTTAATCTCCTAAGGTTTGTAAACATCTGTGTATTTTTTTCCTGATTTATTTGGTTTTGTTGTGTGTAATTGTAAGATTTGTAAGTATCATCTGTTATTCTGGAGGGAAGCAGAAGTTTTGGAAGACATCAGTACATCAAAAGTTGCCAATTCCTTAAAGTTTCCCTTAAGATCACTACAAGGTAAGATGTTAATTATTTTCTCAACTAAGCTTTATTTTATGTTTAGTTATTATACATATTATTCAGTATAAGTTAATCTTTAATTATATATGTTATATTACAAACAAAATTTTAGGTTTAGGGCCTAAATAGGGTGCCCACAAGTGGTCAACTACAAATTTAACTTTTCCTCTTGTGGGCATATGGTGCCCACAAGTAGTTTAATCAATACCACTTCTGGGCATGTGTTTTTGACTATAATTTTAAAAGTTGAAATTTTGCAAGTTTGTTAATTACGATTAGAGCAGGCCTACTATATTACAAAAGTAGGCCTATAATGGAAAATTGTCACCTAAAATTAATTCACACAGACTAAGCTAAACCGTAACTTTAAACTTTTTTTATTTGTAGATGGTGAAAACTGTATCGAAGCCTGGACCGTCTCCCAAGACGCCAAAAAAGAAAACACCTAAGACCAAGCGTAAACTTATGGAGTATTCACCCTCAAAAGTAAAACTTGCCTTGGAGAATATCCGGCACGGTGTACCATTAGCAGCGGCCAGCAGAATGTTTGGTGTACCAAAGGCAACTTTGTGGAATAATCTCAACAAACGAGCTCCAGAGATAACGACGCATGTGGGATTTACATCGTTTCTTTCTCAACATGTGGAGAAAGAAATTGTAGACCGGTTGCTTAAAATGCCTGACAGAGGATTCCCGATCGACCAAGACTTGTTGTTGGATTCTGTGAAACAAATTGTTGAGGACAAAAAGATAGCGAATCCCTTTACTGATAACAGACCCGGCCGTAAATGGTTTGAAAATTTCTTACGTCGACATCCGACTATTTCAAAAAAACATTCTGAAGGCTTAACTACTAGTAGAGCCAATGTTACTGAAAAAAAGATAAGGGTTTGGTTTTCTGAAATCCACAATTTATTAACAGCTGATCTCACCAAAGATGTTTTAGACGAAATGATTCAAGATCCTAAACAAAATTTCAACCTGGATGAGACGGCAAGATTTCTTTCACCCAAAGGTTCTAAGATTTTAGGAAGAAAGAGGAAAACTGTTTACAGTGTTTCCAAAAACGATGAGAAAACTTGCATTACTGTTATGTTGTGTGTTAGTGCTGATGGAGGAATCGCCCCACCATGTGCTTTGTTTTCGTACAAGAGGCTACCAGCAGCCATTGCCAAAAGTGCTCCTCACCCTTGGGGTGTTGGATCCACTGAAAGTGGATGGATGACCGGGCAAAGTTTTTATGAATACATGGCGAATGTGTTCATCCCATACATTCATGAAGAACACATAACTCTTCCAGTCATCGTGTTTTTAGATGGCCACTGCTCGCACTTGACAATTCATTTGCACAATTTGTGTGTGGAAAATAAAATTATTCTTGTGGCACTTCCCCCAAATGCAACACACCTTAGGCTGGAACCACACTGCATCGAACAAAACAGCCTGACTCGGGCTGTTTGAAGCAAACCAGGGGAACGGAATTAGCACGGTAGTAGAGGAAACGCGATCACACTGACACAGTCAAACGTTTTGTTTGCCTCAGTCGTAACCAGTCACGCCTGATGTTGTTTGAAGAACCCCGGTTTGTTTGCTATTGAAGGTATGTAAAAATCTTTATTCTTCTATTCTAGCCTTTATTTAACAATATTTGATAATCATTATTATTATTGAATATTTATTTTACAAGGCAAAACTAATGTTTAAAGTTAAATTTTAATCTTTCAATTGCCGTTTATTATTATTTTGTTTTTAATACAAATATATTTTACTGTTTCCATACATTTAATGTTTAATAAAGGTGTAGAATTAATTATAACATAAAAGCTAAAATGGTAAACACAATTAAATGTTTTAGTTGCATGGTTCTTGGATTCCAAGTCACTTTGAATAATATTATATAGGATAATATGTTAATAATAATATTAAATATTACCTTTTAATGTTCCTACATTAATGTTCCTTACATTACCTAGTAAGAAACTACAGGACAAGACTAGGATTCTCATTAATAACAAATTAAAAAATTTCTTAAAATCTGACACAGTTTATGGTAAAAAAGGCGGGAGTTTAAAGGATATATACAGTAATGATTTTAAATGTTTAAAACAAATTAAAACTAAATTAGAAAACAATGATGCCATACTTTCAAAAGCTGATAAAGGCAATACCATAGTCGTTATTCGTAAACAAGATTATAACCAAAAAGCGTATGATTTTTTCAATGTTAATAACATCGTGAAAATACCCACTGACCCCACAAAGAAATTCGTTAAAGAATTAAATTCTACCATCAATAGATGCACGTCATTGTTGGATGACTCCACCAGACGATATTTAAAACCGATCAATGCCTTCGCTCCTCAGTTCACAGGTCTGCCCAAAATACATAAAGAAAATATTCCAATCCGTCCATTAATTAACTATACAACCGCACCAGGATACAGGACATCAAAAAAACTTGAACAACTGATAAAACATAACATCGTTTTACATAATAACTACAATGTTTTAAGTAGCATTGATTTTGTTGAAAAAACAAAACACTTAGACGTATTTCACAGACATAAACTAATTTCGTTTGATATAGTGAATCTTTACACTAACGTACCCGTCCAAGATACTATTGACATCTTGAAAAATAATTTAATCAGCTATAATAAGCTCAGCACATCACAAATTGACGAACTCCTGTTATTACTTAAGGTCGTCTTGAACCAAAATTATTTTACATTTGACGATAATTTTTTCGTGCAAAACGAGGGTCTCGCTATGGGTTCACCGCTATCCGGACTTTTGGCGGACATATTCTTGAACCATTTAGAAAACGAATTTATTATGTCTGATCACAACCCACATAAAACAAAAATATTATTTTATACAAGATATGTTGATGATACTTTTCTCGTGTTTGATGGCACTTTACGTCAGGCGGAAATATTAAAACAGGTTGAAATATCTCAACAAAATCAACCATAAAATGCAATTCACTATGGAGACCGAAATAGATAATAAAATAAACTTTCTTGATTTGACTATGACCAAGGAATATGATAAACTAAAATATAAAATTTACCGAAAATCTACCACTACTGATACCACCATTCATGCCACATCACACCATCCAATATCACAAAAAAAGTCAGCATACAACTGTTTCATACACCGCCTTCTCACCATACCATTGGATAAACACGATTTCAACGATGAATTGGAAACCATTAAATATATAGCCCAAGCGAACGGATACCATGAAGCAATGATTGATAAACTTTTGCATAATCATATAAGAAATAAACAGAACCCTATCACACGGTCTAAGAATAAGAATAAAAAATTCGTATCCATGGAATATTCTAACACCGTTCCGCATATGGTGAAAAATACATTGGCGAAATATGATATTACCGTCACTTTTCGCACCAACAATAATATTAAAAAATTATTACGACCCAAACGTGTAATTCCAATCGAAAAGAAGTCGGGTGTTTACAAAATCAATTGTGATGATTGTGACAGTATTTATGTGGGACAGACGGGTAGGGCATTCAAAGACCGTTTTAATGAACATTTGCCGCATACAAACATGCATAAATTAAAATCTAACTTTGCTCAACATTTAATTAATAGTAATCATTCATACACTAATTTCAACAAAAATCTGGTTCCACTTCATATTTGCAAAAAAGGTAGACTTTTGAACGCCTTAGAAGAATTCGAAATTTATAAGGAGTTTAATAACAATCCGTCTAAATTAAACGATCAGCTGGATTTTAAAAGTAATAGTTTATATGATACAGCCCTAGGCTATTTTAAACCGGTTTTCTAACTACAGTAATATATTTCGTTAGACAGTTTACGACAGTGTACCATGGACCACACTACGACCTACACGACGAAATTGTCCGGCACAATTAAGTTTTTTAAAAGTGTTGTAACTGTGGTGTTTTTGTGTGTTTTTTAAACGTGTTATGTGTTTTATTGTGTTTGTGTAAGTGTACTTGACAATGGGATTGCGGTCCCGAAACGCGTCGTAACATTCGAACGACCAAAAAGTCACAAGACGGAACATTAAAAGGTAATATTTAATATTATTATTAACATATTATCCTATATAATACAATTAAATGTCCATTCATTGTAAATACATTCAATAAACATAAAATGTTTATTCATCCGTCTATATTTATTTATGCATATATAATTACTTTTAAAAATATTCTACTGTAAATTTAATTTCTCAGGTCGTGTGTCTTTGACTGCAAAGTACTCACTAAATGGGTGGTCACGGCTAAACGAAAGAATTCAAGACATTGTGGTGGAACAACTATGTTTTTACTCACACATTATATGAAAATAATTATGTA
>JAGFPH010024264.1:0-11464 GCA_018207615.1 Philaenus spumarius
TCCTATGTTTATATGAACTTTTTTTGTTATTTTCACCTGAAGAACAAGTCCTGAGAGTTTCTCCGTTTCTTCGTGGGACACCCTGTATATAGCCTATGCCATCCCGCTGTTATAGGCCTACATTACAGTATACAATAATTTTATTTTTTCAAAATTCTACTCTTAATAGAGATGTATCTAAATATTTTATGAATACGCCCAACTTGCAAAATTTAAGGGGACGTGGAAATCCATATCTCCGTAATGTTAAATCACCAAACTTTAGGTACACTTAAAAAAAAAACATGAATTCAATCATTTTGAAATTTGGTACATTGCTTCTATATACTGTTGATGAACTATAATTAATTACAACATTCATATTATTTTTTTAAATATACATTTTTTATTGTTTGTCATATTAATATATATTTGTAAATTGTATACATGATAGGAGATTTATTTTTCATCATTATACTAAAGATAGGAACCATGAAAAACTGTGAACATTTTAGAAGAATCCTTCCATAAATGCCGGAGTAAAATTGTACCTAAAGAGTTAAAAAGTTACAAGAAAATGTCACTCATAGGCCTTATCCATAGGAGACATATATCATAGGAGGCTTAGATTACTTACTTTTAGAAAGCTTACATGTCAATCAATACATTATCTTTGGCCATCTTATCCCTAATATAATCACTCTTTATGCCACACATAGATACATATGCGAGAGGACAAGGGACGAGATAGGCAATACGGTACCAAGTAACTAAAGTGTAGTTTTTCTGATGGCAAGCCATAGCCTAGTGGATATCGTGGAATCTTCCTTTTTTTATGAGGTTTGTGTACCCTTAAACAATAAGTACATTTTTATGTTAGAATATTTATTCTTGTGCTATATTAATGATACTCACACCATCTGATTCTGTGAAATTTAAACACGAACTCATTATAAGAAATATTTGAAAGTTTCCTAAAATGTATCAGTAATCTAGATAATAAGACAAGTTGTATAATCTAGACAATTTTTGTTTTATACCCAAGTATTAAAGATTGAAAACCCTACAAACTCCAAAACACTTATAACTTGGTTAGATCTCCGAGTGATTTGCATAGCAGCCCCTACCTTTAAATAAGATAGTTTTATATAAGTTTATATGAAAAGAGAAATAAAAATTGTGTTGTGTACTAGCTGTACAAATCATGTAAATATTTGCACCTTTGTGAGTGGAAAGTAATACTTCATTATTATTATTTCTTACAAGAACAACAGTATTCCTAAATAAAAACCTAACCTAAAACTTAAAGATACAAATATTTTTATTTAAATTATTAACTATAGTATGCAATCAACTGTTAATGGAAATGCTACTGAAAAATATTATACGTGTCAGTTTAGAGGTGTCGGAACAAACAGCTGATTATTGTACTTTCAATGAAAACTGGCTCACGAATTATAAAAAAAATGTATTTTAAAAGAACAAATATTTTGACTATTTTTACAGCACTTAATTTGTTTTCAAATTATTTTAAAAAGTTTTAATTTTTCTCAAACTTGAGTGTGGCAGTTTTGCGCGATTCTTCTTAAGAGTTCAAATTATTTATTTTAATGTGGATTTTGTTTTATCATAAAACATAATTCAAAAACATAAAATAATCATCCAAAACACTTTTTACACGATGGTTTTATGCACGATCATGAGAATAAAATAATAATAAAAAACAAAACAAATAAAATTTATAACTTTAATATTTTTGTTTAAATCAGTTAACTCAAATTTTTCTTATTTATTTCAAAGTCTACAGACGTGCTAAGATTGAGGACACTTTATATCCAAGAAAAATCAACACAATCTTTTTAATTTTCTCTGCCACGTGTCTGAGACAAAACACAAAGATAGTTAAAAACAAGACACAGTAAACACAATATTTGGTTTTATACTCAATCAATAGTTATTATATCGAATACATCCAGCAGCCTGTGTTCTCTGATAAGGCACGTTTTGTTTTCACACATTTTATGTTTTCTCCCGTCTCTTTTTTTTCTAGAAGGAAAATTAAACGTTAGGTGTTCCACTGAACGCAAATTGAATGTGACAAAGAACAGGAAGAACACTATCTTTTTGGTCAAACTTCATTTATATCTCTACAAATTGGTTTTCCCCCTAAAAAAACCACCAGAAGATTTAATTTCTTTTACAAATGTAACATCTTTTCTTTTTTTATATAACACATCAAACTGAATATTAAATAAAATCGTGTATTACACGGTTTAACTATTTTAAGTAGATTAGATTTTCCCACTGTTAGTGTTGATAACTGTAAAAAATGTCATAGATTAAGATTACATACAAATCAGACCGTATACAGTTACCGTGGAATTTAAAATCTCAATAAAATTCTTTTACCATTGAAAAATTTAAGTTATACGGGATGTCTTTAAACTCTCTATAACCAATGCTTATTTCGGTCTATATTTTTTAAATTCAGGTTTTGTGGAATAGAAACATAACATTTTACAGCTGTTATTGTTTAAAAAAATGTAAAACATATCTCATACAATACAAATTTATATTGTTTAGTATACAGAAATACAATAAAAAATGACAACCATTCTTTTTCAAAAAAATAGAAATTAGAACTAATCGATGTGTTAAATAAAGAAATGCTGTTAGGCTGTTTACAACACTGGACATTTGTAAATTTAAAGGATATATCGAAGTAAAAATTTAGAAAAAAATCATAATACTTGTAGAATTATGGGTAGAAATATTTTAACGGGATGAAATAGCAATTGGAAACGCCATAGATTACCGAGTAATTAGGTATACAAATCGGATGACCGGTTTTAAATGCATGGCTAATAATAAGACATCATTGGATTTAAAACGTCAATTATTTAAAGAAATTTAAAAATATTAATTCAATTAATAAAGTTAAACAAATGATTTAGAATAGGTTATGTAACACTTCATACTGACACGGGTCGATTATGGCCCGTAATGAATTCATAAAACCATATTTTGGAAACCTGTATTTATAATTAGTGTAAATCAAATGGTTTATATTTAATATGCTGTCTTTAAATTAGTATTTTTGAGGTTATTTCTCGTAAAACCATAAGCGCTTTAAATATTTTTATTTAACAACTTAAAACGTTGGTTTATAGAATAGATCGCTAAACTTTGTCCATAATTTATACTGTGTGTAAAAAAAGTCTTAAAGTGTGAATTTTTTTCTAAAAACTCTTCATTTTCGAGATATTAGCAACTTTATGTCGATGTATTTCAACACGTTTAGGGCCGCCATTTTGTTTTGGGTGGTCCGATTTTTATTTTCTTTATGTCATTTTCCTAGTCTTAGATAGACCTTTAAAATGATGTATCACATGACCATACTTCCCATTTAAAAATTTTGAGTTGTCCCCGAAATCCCCCATTTTTGGGGAACACTCAAAATTTCCAAAACGTCAAAAGATACTTTGGATTAAGTTAGTATCGTTCACCTAAAGATATGTGTTTGTTTTAACAAGCAAAAAAATTAATAGGACGGACGGACTTTTTTTACACACAGTATATATTGTTTCACAGTTTTTGTATATTATGTTTTGAAAGTAATTAAATTAATATGTGAACCTATAAAATTTAAGTACCTTTTTTATTATTTTACATAAAAGGAGAGAAATTAAAATTATATTATAAGAAAAGTACAGTGGTATAGATTGGCAAAAAAACATTTGTGTTTGGTACCGTTAAACCAGATAAAATAAAAAAAGTAATGCCTAACCTAAAATTGTGTTGCTATTATGGTTATCCGAATCGCTGTGTTACCTGTTATTTTATTCAATTGGTTGTTATGGCAATCAATATAAAATATATTTTTATAGGTCATAGTTTTATATTTTTCATACACTCATGATTGTTCTATACATAACGCTTCAAATAGTTGAAAGTATTTTGATCACTTCATGGCTGTTCAGGCTAGTATCCCTTTTCCTGCCATACACTTAAACATTTTGTTTTTAAATTATACAAATTCTTAGCGTTGTTTCCATTTCTTTTAAATTGAGTTATCATTTATTTTTATTTATCTGTTATATTGTTTTACATTTTAATAATTGGTTTGTTGATTTCTAAGACAATTCATATGTTTACTAAATTTGTATCATTAATTCAATTAAAGATTCTCTTTGCCCTTTAACACCAATAATGTAGATAAAGACAATAATTGTTGATAAATTATCCCAAAATAAACCACACTTTGGTTATTAAAGCTAAAATAGTGTACTTATCAAATTAGGCTCAATTAGGGAATTTTAAAATTACATTCTCTGGATTCAGGAAATGTTTAAGACCATCAAAGTAAAGAAAATGTTAATGTAAATATATTTTAAAATTTAATAATTAGTTATGCGTATTTCAACGATAAGTATGTTTATTTGCACATAAAGATAACTTTAAAAAATACGTTACTGAGTATTCCAATAGAAAATTGTAATAGATTTGTGTAGCACTTTAATTATTTTCAAGAACCAACACTAATACACGATCATCGTCTGTTAAATCAATTTGCAATGAAACAAAGCGCATTAACTTAATTTTAAACTTTAATGATAATCAACCTAAAAGCCATATAATTTATAAATTATTTGTATTTATTAACAACTTTAAATTATTACTGAAACGAACGCAGAGAAATGTTAAACACGTATTCACATTCCACAAAAACTTTTTACAATTATCGGAATATAATTTCTGAGTGTAATCAAGCACGAAAATAAACGTGCAATTATTTACAACTCATTGGATGTGATTTGCATATCATGGGAGACGCTAATGTTTTATTACTTTTAACATTCACAACGCATAGCTCAGGGACGGCTATTAATTCTGTACGCTTACCTAGTATCAGTCATCACACGTATACATAATGCGGAACTTAGCCGTGATACACTAGTCATTGGCATTTTTGTAATTCTATAATTTGTGCTTTAGTGCAATACAAGTACAATACAATACAAGTACCATCTAATAATTTATCGGTATAGGATACTGATGAAGTTTAAATACGCTACTAGCCGTCGTAGGTTCGAACCCGGCCATTAATGTTAGATTTGTTAAGTCACTGTTATCTCCGTATCAATTTTTCCTATAAGCATAAAGTGAAGACGGCGGAAAACTTGCTAATTGTTTGCTTTTTGTGAAAAACTATATAGCCAGAATACATTAAAACACCACCCTACTGGCTGAGCTTTAAATATAGGTTCGTTTCGGACCATACTTATTTATAAAAGTTGTATATTTATTTTTTTAAACTTATTACTAAGCAAAATATGTCAAATGAAATTTTCATACAACACCTTTAATAAACTAATAAACGGTACCCATACTTTCTCCCAGTTGAAACTTTATACCTTCCCAAGAGTAGCGTAGGAGATATTTATTTAGAATTGCAAAAGTTAGGAAAATGTTACCATGGAAAATATTAGATGCATGTACCACACATCCATATTATATTATTATACTAGCTAGCCCGATGCGGCTTTGCACGGATAGACAAATAAAAGTTAAATTAACAAAAAAATATATTATATCAATAAATATAACTTACTCTATTTATTTCTTTTGGGGATTTTTTTTTTTAGTAACTTTGACCCCCTCCCCAAATTCCATAAAATGTCGATTTTTAAAAAAAAATTTCTTAGCGAGCACCTATGGCCCTAGAGGCAGCTACATACCAAATTTAATTTCAATCCGTTCGGTGGTGTTTTTAGTAACTTTGACCCCCAAACAACACCTAAAATTTCGAACTTTTAAAAAAAATGTCTTAGCCAGCACCTAGGGCTCTAGAGGAAGCTACATACCAAATTTCGTTCCAATCCGTTTAGTGGTTTTGGATAAATCGTGATTTAGTAACTTTGATCAAAGTTATTAAATCACGATTTCTTCAAAACTACAGAACGGATTGGAATGAAATTTGGTATGTAGCTTCCTCTATGGCCATAAGTGGTCACTAAGAAAAGGTTTTAAAAATTGGAAATTTTAGGGGTGTTTGGGAGGTAAAAATTACTAAATCACGATTTCTCCAAAATTACCGAACAGATTGGAATGAAATTTGGTATGTAGCTTCCTCTAGGGCCATAGGTGTTCACTAAGAAAGGGTATGAAAAATTTCGAAACTTTAGGAGTTGTTTTGGGGATCAAAGTTACTAAAATCATAATTTCAGATCTTTTATTATTATGCAAATAGTGCTTTTATTACTTAAGATCTGTATACCGAGTGTCCCACGAAGAGGTCCCTATTTTTGAATTGATATGACAGACGTATAGAGTGCGCTACAGACTTGAAATTCTACAGTCGTGACTAACACATATGTAAAAGAAATACCCCTGAGTATCAGTTAATTCTGACTGATCCAAACAAAATGGCGGAAAACCAAAGAAATAACAAAATCAGCAATCGTATTTTAAGGGTAAACCTACTTTTATTTAGAATAGGAACAGGTACAGCTGTTTAGACTATTTTAAATCTATCAGCTGACTGCGTGTATCCTATCCACAATAATGAACATATTTGGTAATAAACATCTGCATTTGTTATTAAGTTGCATTGTGGAGTGTCTTATGTACCATGCCGTTTTCAACTGAGCAAAAAGTGAAATGTTTTTTCTGGGCTATTGCCTTTGAAAATTATTATGAAGCAATAAGGTGTTTTAGGGAAAGGTACCCAGGTGTAGTTCCACCGTCAAGGAAATCTATTCGTAAGTGGAAGACTATCCTACTAGAAACGGCGGCAATACAAAAAAAATACCATAGATCCTCCAACATAGAAAATAAAGAAATCGTATGTGCTGCTTTCATGGAATCTCCAAATACGCCTAATTCAGTAAGAAAGGTGAAATCTGCTAAAGGGATACTGAAGTCATCTGTCCAAAGGTATGCCAAAAAGAACAAAATCAAACATTATAAAACTCATTTAGTTCCTGGAACGCTTGAAGATAATCCTGACAGATGATTGGAATATTGTTCGAAACTAATTGAAAAGACTGACGTAGATAGCAAATGGCATGAAGGAATCGTGTTTTCAGATGAAGCGACATTTTATCGAACAGGAACTGTAAACAGGCATAATTGTCATTACTATAACACAAAAAATCCACATATCTTACAAGAAGAGAAATTAAAATCAACATTTATAACAGTTTGGGCTGCTGTTACCAAGGAAGGTGTTTTGTCGTATGACATATCCCGACAAACAATGACTGGAGAAAGGTATGCATCAGTTTTAAGCAATCAAATAGTTCCTCATCTTTCTCAGCCTGAGATGAAAGACGTTTTTTTCCAACAGGATGGAGCTCCTCCGCATTATGCTAATGTGGCCAAAGCAGTTTTGGACCAAAATCTTCCTAACCGTTGGATAGGTCGTGGCAGCAGCTTCATGGACTGGCCCCCAAGGTCTCCATACTTGACTGTTTGTGACTTTTTTCTGTGGGGCTTTTTGAAGGAGAAGGTTTATTGTCATAAAATTGCGACAGACGATGAACTAATGAGGTTGATCGAAGAGGAACTGTTGTTGATACCTCGAGAGTTGTTCAGCAAAGCGTATGACTGTTTTCTATTTCGTTGTCATCAGTGCATTGCGATCGATGAACATCAGTTTGAATAAGGTTTATGGATCAAATAGATTTAATTTATTTATGAGTTACTTATATCTTTAATTCCCTAACGTTGTTTAGTGCTTAGTAACATCGTTAAAATTCAATATTATGTTGTAACACTTAAGCAAATAAAACTATTTTAACGAAAAGGTACTACTTCTTTGATACCCCGCCATTTTGTCCTAATGTGTTAGAATTAACTGATACTCAGGTGTATTTCTTTTACATATGTGTATGTTAGGACTGTTGAGTTTCAGGTTTGTAGAGTGTTCGGTGCATCTAATATATTAATTCAAAAATAGGGACCTCTTCGTGGGACACCCGGTATATAAAAGCCAAGTACCACTCACTCACTGAATACTTAAAAAGAATACAATTACGTTAAAAAGACTGAAATTACCCCACCACGGGCAACGCCGTACGGGTCAGCTAGTATATATATAGATATTGATTATGAATTCGAAAATTTACTTATAGCACGTTACTTCTGATAATACCGCAATATACACCGGGACTGCAAGAAGAATCTCTTTAAAGAATATATGAAACTGCGTTCAGAACAGTATTGCTTTGCGAATCAAATCCTTTCCCCCTTTGTATCGGTTATACCTAGATCTGATTTAAACGTATTGCGAAGTCTATATTCCAGTCCCATTGTATGCACCTCCACAGCTAAAGCCTGACTAGGTAAAACGACGGATCCACTCACTTTGTCTGCCGGCTTATTGCTTCTCCCATATTCAATACTTATGGATCCGTATATAAAGCAGTTGCTGGTATTGTCACGAGTTACATTTAAATTTCAAAACAAGTCGGGAGGGGTGTCGATCAATCTTATCAGGCTTTATCGTATTTCTGAATATCTTTATATTTGAGCCGGTATTCGGTAGGTAATATGTTGGTCTGTGCAGTGAGGAAATGCAGCACTTCAAATATAGCAAGGGCAACATGTACTTTTTCACCTGAAAAAATTGAGGGAGAGATATTTTTTGGATATTTTTTACTGTCATTAACAAATCTTAAAATTGCAATAGAAATTGTCTTAAAAGCAATAAAAACAATATTTTAAAAACTTACAATGATATACATGCACAGATATAAATAGATATATAACATAAGGCAGTGAAAACTTACACATTGTATTACAATAACCACCACTAGACTAACAGACCAATAATAACTGATTTGCCATAATTTCAACAGACTCCGTGCCATTATTTTATAGAATCGTCAAATTTTGTTATACTGTACAAGGCTTTTGCCTTGAGCCAGGCCTGTAAATTATTTTTGAATTTTTCCCTGGGCAGATGCTTAACATCATCTGGCAACATATTGAATAACCTCACTCCAATCTGACCAAAGTGGACTTGAGATTTTGTGAGTCTGACCTGTGGAACATTTATCTTATTTCTATTCCTTGTGTCATTAGAATGGACTTCTTTACGAGGATTAAGACTATTTAAATTATCCCTGACATGCAACAGACACTGCAAAATAAACATACTAGGCAAGGTCAATATTTTCAACTCAATGAAATGTTCTCTACAAGAAGTAAATTTACCAAGTCCCAACATTGTGCGCAAAGCTCTCTTTTACCAGAGAAAGACTCCTTTTGCGTTGCATGATTTCCCCACAATATTAAACCGTAATTTAAATGAGAATAAAAAATGCATAATATGCCATCAACAAAATTTTCTTACCAAAAAAAGTTTTGAGTTTTTGCAGTAAAAATATTACTCTAGCTAGTCTGGAACACAAATAATTAATTTTTGTGATGATCCTAATTCAACCTACTATCTAGAAGTATACCTAGCAATTTAAGTGGTTCATTGTCCATATTTTTCTGTAAATTACTCACAGAGAAGAGTAGTTACTCTGGTTTATTAAGGGTCTGCTGTAGTGGCATCCATCTTGGATTTTTATCCCATAAGAGCAATGTTAAATTTCAAACCATTTATTTCGTTTATTTTTTATCATAAAATTGTTTGCAAGGTCTCATTTTAAGCACAGTCACAATATGCATCCGTCTTGCAATTTAAATTTTTGTAAATTCTTTTGATTTTGACATTTTGTAAGTACAAAGTTTGAATTTTTTTCCTAACACAATAAAAAATTAATAACGAAAAATAATTTGCAAGCCGGATCCGAAATTTTATAAAGAATGAATAGTTTTTTTAAACACTCAATTACAAAAGATAGACTTATAAAATGGTTTGAAATGAGGCAATGTCAGCGCAAGAAATTGCACTGTTTAGATAGGGATATAGTGAGAGGCGCTTGCATTCTGGTGGATTTCTCGTTTACTGGAGCAGACCCTTAACATTGAGATTACGTGATTTTTTTGTAAACCAGAGTACAGATCTTTCCAATATAGTGTTGGTCATTGCTTTAACATCTTCTAAAATTCTACTGGCTGTAATCAACGTTGTACCATCTGCATATAAGACTGATTTGTAAGGCAGAGATCCTGGAAGGTCATTCATATATATTACAAATAAAAAGGGGCTAAGTACAGAACCCTGGGGGACCCCATTTTCCACCTTCATTAACCCCGATCTTAGATTGTTGACAGATACTAGTTGCTCCCTATTTGTGAGATAAGACTTTAATAATTTCAATTCTACACCCTCTATCATGACGTAATACTCTAGATGAAAATTGGTAATGTAGAACATTTCGACATTCTAAAAAACATACTAAGTTTGCGACCCCCTCTTTTAGCTTAAGCACCATCTTGGAAAATGGTGGCCAAATTCCGGTGTTTTCCAAAGAACTTCAGTTGGGTGCGTCCTAGAAAAAAAGTTTCGTATACAAATTATAGATGGTTAAATTCTCTAAAACTTTTATATTAGGGAGATATAATCGTTGATTTAATAATTTTATGTAATATCAGGAGACATGCCAAGTTTCGCTAAGGTTAATAATTTTAATGTTTGAAAATATCAAATAATTATTGACCTAATTATAAAAAAATATAAATACATCATTTAAGGAAAGTTTTTAGCTATTATATATTCCAGCTATCTATATTTTTAAAGGTACACAATGGAAAAGTGTTGTTCGTTCTGCCAAGTGATACTATTGCCACGTTTAACAATTTACTTCGTATTTTAGTTATTTTTTATGCAAACAAAAATTCTTACTAACTGTTTATGCTTATAATGTAGTTTTTTTTCAACATGTTAGCCCACGGATTGGAAAATGTAATCAATAAATTAAATAGGTACAATACCTGCTTTTTTTATCCAATCGTGAAATTACTATGTGATTACCGCGGGTTCGGGTAATCTATATACCCATCTTTAGATCACAGAAATAAATTAAAAGTAATTCCCTTCATTAGGTCGTCAAAACATTAAAGTTTATATATAAAACAAAAATCACAAAAACACGTCACGAAACACATTAAAACACTTTTCCAAAAAACACATTAAAAACATCGATTAGGCCTAATCACACTACCCGGTCACGGTAAAACGTTTAGGGCAGTCTTATTAAACGTTGTACCGTGAACGGTTAGTGTGATTAGGCCTAATCGATGTTTATAATGTGTTTTTTGAAAATGTATTTAATGTGTTTCGTGACGTGTTTTGGTGATTTTTGTTTTGTATATAAACTTTAATGTTTTGACGACCTAATGAAGGGAATTGCTTTTAATTTATTTCTGTGATCTGAAGATGGGTCATAGGTTACCCGAAACCGTGGTAATCACATAGTAATTTCACGATTGGATAAGAAAAAAAGCAGTTATTGTACCTATTTAATTTATTGAATGTAGTTTTGTATTTTTACTTTAACCATTTATTTACTTTTAATTTCCAAAATTT
>JAGFPH010024265.1:0-11463 GCA_018207615.1 Philaenus spumarius
TGCATGACGGAATAGAGCTTTTCATAATAGAGCGTTTCAGGAAATGCGTGACGGAATAGAGCGTTTCACAATAGAGCGTTTCAGAAAATGGGTGACGGTAAAATCCTATTCACCCGCCAGCAAACATAGCGCCGAGGTGCGCCTATAGAATAAGCCTATGACGTAGGACAATCTGTTACACTTATATACCCAACTCAAATATATTTAGTGCGCCTAGGAGTGCCTATAGAAGTTTACACTCGAAAATATAAAGCTTTGAAGTGGAATTGTTTACACCCAAGGGAAATGTATTGCACAATCGGATAACGCGTCGCCTAGCACGCAATACATGGATATTAATATTCAGGTGTATTATATGAGGCAATGTACAGTATGCAAGCAGGCTGTCAGTTGTGTGCATATATAGTATATGCAAATTGATTGTTAAGTGTGAGAGGATAAGTACAGACAGCTTGATACAGGAGCGACGGTCAGGTAATTGTAAATATAATATATCAATGTAATATACGTGTACTTGCGGCGATCCGTCTTATTTAAGTAGCGCTATCGCGGAGGAATGCCTTGACTGTGTGTTACAAAGGTAGGAGGTATTATATATCATTCTCTGTTTAATTTAACGGACTTTGATACACTTTACAACGGTAAAAGTGTTTATCTTGACTTCAGTAGAGACTTAAGGTCTGAAGTTTTACAGCTAATTTATTTACAATTCGGTCAAAACTTTCAAACTATTGTATTTTGTAATCATAGTTCGTTACGTCTTGTTTACGGTGAAAGCGGCGGTCTTACCGCACATTAGACAATTACGGAACGCACAGATGAAGTTTGTGGTGAGTTAATGAATCTGTGATTTATTGTAGGCCCATAACAGCCGCACAATAAGGAAGATTATGGTCCGCTTGCCTGGTTAGTTTACCCATCTTCGTAGTGACATTAAATACGCGTTCCCAGACTTTGCAGCGTAACGGTTACATAATGTAATTCTTAATTTGGTTGTGTTATTAATTTAGAAAGTACAACACTCAGTATATAAGCTTTAAGAGGTGTGTTATTAATCTATCATGCGGTAAGAAGAGGCAGACGTGGCGGGTAAATCCATTAAAAAATATCAGTTTCTTAAATAAAAGCTCAATCCATGTAAACAATCAGTAACATCTAAATAAACACTTCTGGGTAGGTCAGATTTTATAAAAGCAGCAATGAATAACTGCTTGGATATATTATGATTACAGATCTAATCTCGCTATTGTATTTAAAAAAACCTGTAATTCAAGCAAAAACTCTAGCTCTACTGCGCATGTACCAGGATGTAGGTCACCGCTCCACAACCCCGATCAAAGTACTTCTGTCCTAATCAATCATAGTTTCCGTGAAAATGTCAGATTATACAATAATCTGTTTGCATTTGCTTCGCTGCGAGTGTAGATGGGGATTGACGCGGGGATCGCGAGCGAAGCGTACAGCGGGCGGAACAGGGACAGGATTCTGGAACTTCATTATTTTTAGTTTTATAAGAAAAGTCGAACTGAAAAATTTTCTAACTCTCTCCTTATAAAAAACACAGTCCTGCCTTCCTGAATGACGATAGCTTCCAAATCACTCAGCCGATTGAAGTGAAATTTGATAAGGATGTTCGTTATAAGCTGAAGGCAACTACTGACAAATGATTTGTCGAACATCAAGAATAGGCCAATAATCCGGAAAAATATGAATATACCTCTATAAAACGTTTAAACCTAGAAACGAAACTTTTTTTTAGTAATGTTTCTTTTATTTTGTAACTAAAGCCCCAATAAATAAATTTCGAGTTTTCCAAAATAGTAAAAATGTGGAAAATTGTTCCGTAACAGCTTAAAGCAAAAAAATCTAGGAGGGCTTAAGACTACATGGAGAAGTGTAAACTTCTATGGCGATATTCTGATTTACACTTACGCAAAAGTGTAGAAAATATTGAATAAAAACACAATTTATGAAATGAGGAAGCACGATGTCCATTCAGAGGTATTACCAAGTAAACTATTGTAACACAATTTACGAAATGAGGAAGCACAATGTCCATTTCAGAGGTATTACCGAGTAAACTATTTTAAAACAACTTATAGAATGAGGAAGCACAATGTCTATTTTAGAGGTATTACTAAGTAAACTATATACTCTGCTATATACACATGTGTACTATATACTATAGTAGAGGGTGACGGAAATGGCGTGACGGAAAAAGCATGACGGTAAAATCTGTGTCGCAATTTTTAGACGAGGTGCGTCTATTTACACTTCACTAAACAGCTCTTTCGAAAGGTTTATGTTTATATTGAGTTCTAGTCGCTTTCGTTAGTAGTTTTCTTTTTGCTGAACAGAAATTTTAATAATTTATATATTTTATTTGTATAATATAAAAAGTAAAAGGAACTAGAAAACTTTAGTTTTTAACACACACATGATCTATATGCAATGTACTCTCGTAGCGTTATTGAAGATCTTCATAGAGGATGAAAAGGGGTTGTTGCATGCTTCTAAGGGGTAGCTTCTCCACAGCGCCGAGGGCAAATTAGTCTCCACAGCGCCGAGGCCACAAATTATCAAAGGGTCTACTCAATGATGGAGAAGTGACGAGGGTTATATCTTCAATGCCGGACTCAATGAGTTTAATCGGTGAAGGAGTAAATATTTGTCATATTTTTATTAAACTAAAAATACAATGTTACTTTAGAATTCGAGGAGTATTAGGTTAGATTAAGTTAGGTTAGGTAATGAAATCTGCAATTAAATGTATGCAAAATTTGCGTCATTCCAGTGCTGATCATCTATTATGGCTCAGTTGGGCACACGCCATTACCATGGTTCGTTGCTTTTGTGAATTCCAATTCGGCTGTCAAAACTGTCAGATTATGCCAGGTAGCCCGCTCTGAGCTGTGGAGATTCGGCGTTCTGGAGACGGATTCCTTCTAACGTAACTAGTTATTTCTTCACGAAGCTCCGTAACGGTAGTGGGTGGCTAAATAGATCGACTTCTCTTTATCATTTCTCACACATAAGAGTGAGGTGGAGTAAGGTCAGGAAAGTGGGGTGGGTATGAAAAGGAAATCAAGCAGTTGACAAGACAATGTATGGTAGTATGTGTTATTAAATACTGCTTTCTCTCACATATTAAACATTATATTATTTTTCTAGTATTCCTTCGTTAGCAACAAGTTGATGTGATAACCACCAGAGTGCAGGCTAAACACTCGAGTATGAATACAAATTCGGCGCGTACATGCTTTCACAATAACGTGGATTTTTTCTTCATAAATTATCCAAAATGATTGAAATTACTTTTTTTTAAGGTAATTAAACTTCGAATGTTGTTATCTTTTTACATTTTTGATATTTGCATTATTAAATAAGAAAAACAATCGCAAACTTTGATTTTGAGTTAAGTCTAAGAACAAATTTAGTTAATAACAAATTTTAAAAACTAAAAGATATCCACATTCGGACTGTCCTAATCTTTAAAATTACACATTCTGAGTAATTTTACGATAATTATTACTTCAGTAATCTTATTACCAGTTTAACTCTTGTGGGAGTTGAAATTCAAGATGGTGGCTAGGTCTTCCGAGCCTTAAGCTAAAATTACGCAATTTGCTAGTAAAGTTGTTTTAAGTAGGAATACCGAAAATGTGGATAAGAAAGATTTCTTTTTGCTCAACCTTGTGCCAAATGAATACTGGAGAGCAGCGAATAAACCGAACGCCAGTAACTGGGCTCGAACTTAGGCAACTATAGCAAATTGGAAGAGCGCATTTATTTAGCCACTGCACCATTCTGGTTAGAAAGAGATATTTCATGTAAATAAGCACAATATATTAGAGATTATTTTCGTTAACTCTTAGTAAACGTTTTATTTTTACTTTCTCCCCCTATACCATAGTATATGGAGAAAGTATTGTATTCGTCAAAATTTTCGAGTTTGAGTTTTTGGTGGAAATATCCGTTTTGGGTCCCCCTGAACCTAAAAAAGTGGTTTTCGGAGTGATGTCTGTGTGTGTGTCTGTGTGTCTGTGTGTCTGTGTGTCTGTGTGTCTGTGTGTCTGTGTGGATGTTATCAGACCTAGAGCCTAAACTAGTCGTCCGATTTTGATGAAATTTGGTATGGAGGTACTAATCCACGGTATCTCCAGGCGTTTTTTTCATTTTTGTGAATTTTTTATTTTTAAGGGTAATTTTCCCATAAAACCCCTTAAAATAACGGAAAAATCAACTTTTCTCAAAAACGGCTCTAACGATTTTGATTAAAATTTTATAGTTTATTAGAGACCTAAAGTACTATAAACTGTAAAATTTTAATCAAAATCGTTCGAGCCGTTTTTGAGAAAAGTTGGTTTTTCCGTTATTTTAAGGGTTTTTATGGGAAAATTACTCTTAAAAATAAAAAATTAAGTTCCTATAATGAGGGAGAAAGTATGTGTCAGTTTCCTGATACCGTTTATTTAAATTAATTATTACCGCGGGATTTTAAAAGTTCCTATTTTGTACACGGGGAAGCCAGATTATTCCGCTTGTGAGTAATAAGGCCTACTTGTATTATCCTTCAATTAATTATGTAAACTGTTCTAGTGCGAGGAACCCACTAACCTAGTACAGTAACGGGTTAAATAAAGTATCTTTAGTTGCAATCGTAACTTACAATTAATAATAAACAGGTTAGAAAGTAAACCGATAGCAAGTTAATGTTGCATTTATTGCATCAAGCATTCTTTGTTATTCGGCGCTCTGTACATGATGTAGGCCTACAAGACGAGTAGAATTTAAAAAAAGTTATTTTTATAAACAGAAAACAAATGGCAAAGTTTTAAAAAAATAAAAAATAACGTCTTGTTTTACCATTTATCTAAGTATACCAAAGTGTGTAGTTAATAATCTCACCCATTCTTAACTGTTAAAACGATGTTTTAACGAACAGAAGGTAAAATGTATTCGCCATTGCTATTGCATATCAGTAAAAATATTGCAAGTAATTGCAAGTTATTGGGAAAAATATAATTAACCTACTAGCCCAGTTTAGGAGTCATTTATTAAGCATGGTTCGTTGCTAATGAGTAGGTCTAGGCCTCGCTAAATACCAAAAACAACAAGTGAAGAAGCTGTGGAATAAATTTACATTTAATTTATTGCATATGCAGTCTGAAGCTTTCTAGTTGCCAATGACAGGCGTTACGCTTCCTGGTTCGTTTTAGATTTTACAAATGTTTGAAAACTTTTTCAACAATTTAATGAGAAACTGTGAATAAAAATGCACTTCAATACTAATATTATAAAGAAGTAAAATTTGTTTATTTGATTGTTTGTATGTAGGGGGTAATTTCTGGAACTACTGAACCGATTGAAAAAATAGTTTTACTAATAAAAAGCTACGCTACCCGTGAGTAACATACGCTATAGGCCTAATTCATTTTGATGAAAACATTTTTTATTTCAATATTTGTAAATTTAGCCGGACAAAATTCTTAGGTTAGGCCTAGATCGATGAACCAACACATATTTCTTGAATGTATTTACATTCATTACCATAACAACAAATTAAATAAAATAACAAATAAAACAGCTGTTTGCTCTAATATTTCCATTAAACGATCATTTCAAACTTTGGAGCAATTATTTGTATTTCTAACTTTTAGGTTAGGTTTTTATTAAAGTGTAGACTTGAGCCTTGCTGGTTTTTTTAACCTTTATTATAACTGCTGTTATAAAATGTACGAAATAATTTGATTTGAACATTTAACATTATTTACCATCTTAGCTCTATGGTTATTATTAATCCTACACCTTTATTATAAAGAAAACATAACATGATTATATGTATAGCAGGTTCCAACGGGGTTGGCGAGCGGAGCACTCAGGGGTTTCCCCTAATATTTTATAAAGATAGACATAAACCGGTATCAGTCACGCTCTACTATACATATTACACATGTGCATGTAGCAGAGTATATAGTTTTGTTGGTAATACCTTTGAAATTGACATTGTGCTTCCTCATTTCGTAAGTTGTTTTAAACAGTTTACTTTGTAATAAATCTGAAATGGACATTGTGCTTCCTCATTTTGTAAGTTGTGTTAATATAGTTTACTTGGAAATAACTCTGAAATGGACATTCTGCTTCCTCATTTTGTAAGTTGAGTTAAAATAGTTTACTTGATAGTGTTGAAATAATCAAATTTCAGATTAAACCAATATGAACAACGATTTATATTCATTACAGGTTTCACTGCTTCCTGTCGGCAGTCCCGCGACTGCTTTCTTTTTTCTGCGGTAGTACTACGTGTTTTTATCAGGAGTGTTAACAGATTGACTACATGCATGGGAAGAAAAGTTACAGAAGGCTGGACTGAAGCTTGTTTGGGGAAAATGGAAGGCCAAAATATCTTTGTGATGTTGACAAAGTAACACTTATGAAAATAATTTGATGATTGTGTAAAAAGGAAAACTATCGCATCACAGGTTGTGTCGAATTAGTAACAGCACTTCTGATGCTATGTGTTGTAGGACACCAGCTCACCTAGAAAAACTTTACTGGCCTACATGCTCCCTACAAGGTGTCACTTACGTTACATGAGCTGGTTAAACTAGTTTCAAAGTCTTGCAAACATCATAGAAAAACATAGATCGGTACCGAGAGATATGGAATCAATAGTTCTTTGGGTGAAGCACCGTCTTTCACAAGTTCGTGCTTAGAGCGCACGTATAGGTACAACAATAGGACAATGCATATTAGGACACGGTATGTGATTTCCATGCCGGTTCGCGGAATGACAAACCTTGACGACCTTTGCACTTTAATCAACTCTCGCGAGCTTTGCCTTTGGATTTAATGGTCCAGATTTAACAATTTTCAACATATAGTCTTGAAACTTGCCGTAGGCCTAAACTGATGAATGAGCAAACTTGAATTGTTTACCCATCTTTTCTTTTTTTTTTAAGTTATTTGACAAAACCCAAATTTGGAGCCTTAAATGGTAGTGAAGGAACTTGATGAAGTATGTTCTTTATCTACGAGCCAAAACCAAACATTTAAACAATAAATATAGTTTAAAAAAACTAAAAAACACGCTTTTAGAGCATATCAAACTAAAAAGTTAAAAATAATTTTTCAAATACTGTAAGCTTAAAACAATAATAAACGATAAATACTAGCATTATTGTAGAAAAAAAGCGTTGGGCGCTCGATGTACGAGAAATATGGACAAAGCGCCCCACGCTTTTTTTTACAATAATGCTAGTATTTATCGTTTATTATTGTTTTAAGCTTATTTGAAAAATTATTTTTAACTTTTTAGTTTGATATACTCTAAAAGCGTGTTTTTTAGTTTTTTAAACTATATTTATTTTTCACTTTTTAGTTCGATGTATTATAAAAGCGTGTTTTTTAATTTTTTTAAACTATATTTATTTTTTAATTTTTAGTTCAATTAATTATTGAAAAAATCACTGAAAAAAAATTTCGGCCGTGGACGGGATTAGAACCCACGATCGGTGAGTCTGGGGATTGACGTCAGCGACGACCCGCGCCTTAGACCGCTCGGCCAACGAATGAACTTGCGTAAGAGAGATGTACTAACAGTAATAAGCCACTGGCTTTTAGTCCAAAGGAGAGTTACTTAAAAACAAACATAAATACAAGTGAAGCTAATATAAGCGTGTTAAAAAGCATTCTAGCTGTAATATCAATGAATACTTAATTTAAGTATTCATTGGTAATATTGTAGACATATCCTCCCCCCCCCCCTCCCCCAATTGTATGTGTGTTTGATAACTCAGTAGGTGGAGCTTCACTTCAAACTCTCAGTCAGACCACAGATAAAAGAAACTTCTAGTTGTTCTTTTATCTGTGGCCAGAGTCAGAGATGAGTGGACATGGACCTTTGGCTATATATAGTACCAAGTAGGTAAAGGATTGACGATGCAATGTTCTTCATTTTTTACGAATGTTTATGCAACATTTACTTACTTGAAGGTTACACGTGGAGAGATGGTATTGTTTACGGAAGTAAATTAATTGTAATAACCTAATCACCATATCCCTTCATTAGGGTTTATGCAATCAAGAAGATTTGTAGCGAATTAACTACAATGTTCGAGGTTAGCTCAAGGCGAATCAAATTTAAATCAATTTTTTTGTTCCGTGGAACATGCAACTTACGTAGTTAAGTAATATCAGTCGCAATGCCGGCTAGTGGTAGTTATAGATTTGGACTCATCATGTATAACAAAATAGATATGAAAATTACCTACTGTTATACCTGAAAAACGTCAGATTCGTATTTTAACCCAAATTAAACAATGTTTTGTTATGAAACAACAAAGAAAGTTAGTTATCCATACTATCTATACTAATATTATAAAGAGGTCAAATTTGTTTGTTTGTATGTAGGGGGTAATCTCTGGAACTACTGAACCGATTGAAAAAATAGTTTTCTAATAAAAAGCTACACTATTCCTGAGTTACATAGGCTATAATTAATTTTGATCAAAACATTTTTTATTTCAATATTTGTAAATTTAGTCGGAAAACATATTACGTTAAGCCTAGACTGATGAACCAACACATTTATTTACATTTATTACCATAACAACCAATGGCATAAAATAACAGATCAAACAGCTGTTTGCTCCAATATTTCCATTAACAGCTCATTTCACACCTTGAAGCAATTATTTGTATTTCTAACTTGTAGGATAGGTTTTTATTAAAGTGTAGATCGGAGCCTTGCTGGTTCTGTTAACCTTTATTATAACTGCTGTTATGATTATGTGTATAGAAGGTTCCAACGGGGTTGGCGAGCGGAGCACGCAGGGGTTTCTCCTAGTATTACAATAAACAGAAACAAATTTTTAAAATTACATCTAGAACTACATTTAAAATAAGTTTCTTTAGTAAAATTATTCGCAGCTTCCTTTCCTAGTTATGTAAGGTTCAATGTAGGTCTTTCTAGTTCTGTAACTTTTATTTAATCTTGTGAATGAGAGTTTTTAAACTAACTTTAAGAATATTGCTTTATGCTAATCTCCATACTTGTCACAAAACACTCATATTGTGTAGAAGAAATTGTAAGTAGTCTATTATTATTTGCTTAACATTTTTGCCAGTTAAACTACTGAAATCAGGAAACCAACTGCTATCAGGAGCGCAAATCTCAAGTACACCGAACACCACAAAACTGGACCGTAGCCTACAGCAACTGTGATCAATTACAACATCGAGCGCCTTTAATCACTGCGCCAAGGCGGTGTCACTAGTCATTGCGGCTCAACTTTGGTGAGCCCTTCCACTACTAACGGTTCAGAAATTTTCGGCTGGATTCATTTTCAGTATACTGTGCAGTAGGGTCTAGTGGGTTACTGGCCAACCTTTGTATCTAGATTTACCAACTTTGTAGTATCAAAAATACATTCATTTGACAGAATTTTAGTAGTTATATTTTTCTTAAATAATTATTTTCTTGAGACGTTGGACACTGTAGAGTGTAGGAGCACTGACGTCATTGTTCGTCAAATACAGAACTTTAGAAACAGGTCGTAGTATATAATTAACTATTGATATTTTTGGTAAACTTTTAAAAACTTCAATGCAAATACAAACATTAGCAAATTAGTATCCTTCGTGCCTCCTCGTTTCCTTAAAGAAGGAACCCTTTTACTTTTAAAGTGTAAACATAGGCGCACCGCGTAAAAAAATATTTTGCGGGTGGTGAATCGGATTTTTCCGTCTCGCTCTCTATATATTACACATTTGTATATAATTTACTTGGTAATACCTCTAAAATGAACATTGTGCTTCCTCATTTCGTAAGTTGTTTTAAAATAGTTTACTTGGCGATACCTCTGAACTATACATTGAGCTTCCTCATTTTGTAAATTGTTTTAAAACAGTTTACTTGATAATACCTCTGATATGGACATTGTGCTTCCTCATTTTGTAAATTGTGTTAAAACAGTTTACTTGGTAATACCTCTGAAATGAACATTGTGCTTCCTCATTATGTAAGTTGTGTTAAAATAGTTTACTTGGTAATACCTCTGAAATGACATTGTGCTTGATCATTTCGTAAGTTGAGTTAAAATAGATTACTTGGTAGTGTTAAAATAACCAAATTGGTAGTGTGTACTTTGCAAATTTTGTTTATGCAGTTTTTGTTTAGCAACAAAATAATTTCCATAATATATTTTATATTTATTCGAATATTGTCGTTGAAGTTTATACTTTTCCCGTGTGGTCTTAAGCACACCTGGATTCTTTTTTATTTTTATTTTTTTTTAAATTTTGTAGGCCTATGTGGTTTATTAACATTTACGAAAGCATAGTCTATAAAATAAACAAGGCTGCATTAGGAGATTAGGTGTGGCTCACTCACGCTTACACATAGAGTTTTGTTGTCCTGGTAACCATGGCAACGGGTCTAAGGAAATAATCATTAAAATACAATTTATTTTTAGTTTCGCCACTTCAGTTACAGTTCCGTTTTACTTTAATTTTTATCAAGTCTTTGTCAA
The DNA here is from genome assembly GCA_018207615.1 of Philaenus spumarius. Lineage (NCBI taxonomy): Eukaryota > Metazoa > Arthropoda > Insecta > Hemiptera > Aphrophoridae > Philaenus > Philaenus spumarius. The sequence continues at coordinate 10,533 of JAGFPH010024265.1, forward strand.
TTTGACCAGGCTACCGAGTAATTAAAAACAACTTTTTTCAGAGCACTTTCCGAACGTGAAATTGATTCGCTACTACGTCAAGTTTGGTATTGCCTGAATAAGCAATTTCAATTTAACTGGATTGATATATTATTCCAGACATGCCCATCTAACTTCGATTCATTTAAGTTTACTGCATATGAGATGTAGGTCTAATATATTCGATTCTTCGAAAGCGATGGATCGATAGTCGAAGCGACGCACGCAAACTGGTCATAATCGAGGTTAAGTAACTACTAGTCTATTACTGACCAAGCGGCTTTCTTTAACTAAAATAACATCAACTACAACCTAACACGAATAAGATGTTTCTGCTGTAATAGTGCAAATGTTGTAACGCAACCACGGGAATTATATTGCGGAATTATTTGTGAGATGTGTATTGAAACTATCGTGAGAAGCGACTTTTCTGATGGAATAAGCTGTTGGGACCGACCAATGGTTTGTTTTTCTTGTGACACAGCCTGTTTGTGTAAATTTCGGAGGGATAAAGTTTTTAATTATTGGTACAAATGAGATTATGTAAGTGACTCGAAATTAATTTAAAAGAATTTTTTTATTAGATAAATATTGCTCGAAACTAATGTTCCTCTCTAATTCAGAAAGTGGTTAATGTAATTACCTTTACTAACAGCTTATGTAAGACCTAAGCTCGCGCAGTGCCTGTCAGATCGCAACACAAATAATGACTCTATTCACAAAGCGTGCGTTGCGTTGCAGTTTCAACTATAGAAGATATATAGCAAATGTAGTTATCTCGATATTGCGTTATAGCCTACAGTAAAGTAGGCATTGTATTGTATCTTATGAAATTATCTTGACTAGGCCTACAGTTTAACTAAAAAGACAGAATTTAATTTTGTATTTTGGCGCCAAAGTTGTTTGAAACGGC
>JAGFPH010024267.1:0-11462 GCA_018207615.1 Philaenus spumarius
TACTATTTTCATGAGGTTTATCTATGTTAATGTAGTTTATAATTTACAACATTACATCAACATCTTTCCTCTCTGATAAAATAAGAGTTCTTAATCTTTACATCATTGACTAATAATGTTAGTTTATGATATGACACTTTTACAAAATAAACTTTACAGTAAGGTAAATAACATTTCTAATAGTCAAGTAAATTATTGTTAAAGAAATTAAAGTGTAAAACAAGCAATAATGTTTACTAAAATACAAATTCAATTAAAATGAAACTATATGATCTGCATATAGTTTGTTTAGGATTGTTAACTTGTCGTCATTTTTAATAATGTAACCATACATTTGTTTAATTACATAATTTTTTTTTAAATCTAGTTTTTCTTCAAAACTTCTGTTACTAAAACTTCTGTTACTAACAGTATTAATTTTCCCATTAGAACAAGTATTTTTATTGAGAATATTTCCAGTTGGAAAATATATAATTAATTTAAAAAAATTTGATATTTTTTACCATTTTCATCTTTTATGACATAAATCGTTTCTTTACTTATAAATTTCCCAGGAGTTCAAGAAAGTTCTAAAGGTTTTTTTTAAGTACAGTAACATTATTGTCATTGACATTTATATTTGGTAAAGACTTGGCTGGGTTATTATAATACTTTTGTATAGCTTTTTTGCGTCTTTTTCTTAGTGCTAATAATTTTGGTTTGACTAATTTTGACTTAATATAACTACTATTATGTGGTAAAAAGGTATTTAGATTTCGAGAAAACAATAACTTTGCTGGTGAAGGCAAATGAAGGTTTTGCAGTATTTCTATAACACAATAAAGATAAATATGGATCTGTCTTATCATAATCACATTTTTTAAGTAGCTATTTAACAGCTGCTAATGCTGAGCCATTTGATGTGAATGTTTTGGGCTTATTATTATATGTTTGTATTCATAATCAGTTACATTTTGTTTAAATAAATTAGCCGTAGATTGAGATCCAGCATCAGTAACTAATGTTTAAGGAATGCCATGCCTTGCAAAAATTTATTAAAACTTTTTTATTACAGATTACTTGTAATATCAGGTAAAAAGACAAGTTCAATATATTTCGAATAATAGTCCATATGACTAAAAATAGTTAATGTTTTTATATTCAAACTAGTGGACCCGACAATAATTCGATACAGCTTTATTTAATTTAAATTTCATTTCATTACTTTGACTGAAGTAATCGAATTTTAAAACGTTTTTATGCCAATTAAGAATATTACACAAATTTAGATTTTAAGTTTGTAGGAAGTTAGTGCAATTTATTTTTATTGTATAGGGGTAGCTACTCCAATTTAAACTCTTTGGTTGTTCTATAAACAATCATGGTACTAATATGGGTAAAGGGTGAAATTAGTTGAGTAATTTTTGAGAATATAATAATATTGCATAATTTTTTAATTTTATCTTTTAGGATAATAGTTTAATTTATATTTATTTTGTAGGAATAATAACCCCATTCCAACCCGTTAGACTAAGGTAACTGTAATGTCTAAACAATCCTAATAATGATAGATCTATGGTTAAACTGTGAAAGTTTTAGTGAACTCGGTCAATTAGTTTTGAGTCTCTAGATAAACCTGGAAAATTAGACCAAAATCATCCTGAGTAACTAAATATTTTTCTACAGCAGCGATCGAGATGCAGTTTCGGCATTGTATTCGGAGAAGTCTCAGGAAAAAGTCTACATAATACCTTGTTGGCAGACAAAAAGTGCATTTTGGGCATGCATAAAGTGCATCTAAAAGTACATAATTTTCCATAATTTATAAAAATTGTTTGAACTAATGAAAACTTATGAAAGTATTTATACAGGGGTTCTGAGGATCGCAGATTCCGAATCTGCCCTTGGAAAGTATGTCCGACCACCCTGGGACCCCCATAGAGGCAGGGGGGCACTTATAAAGACTCCCTTTTAAAGAGTTTTTGTCCCTTTTAAAGACTCTTTAGGCGAATTTTGAAAGAGAGAGCGCTTACACTGTCGAGATCAATTATTACTTAATTTAATGCTTCAGAATCAACAATTTTCAAGATATCGGTTTAAAAATTAGATTATAAAAATATTCTGATAAATATATGTGATAAAGTGCAAGTCAATATCTTGAAAATTTTCAATAAATGAATAGTCGCGGGTGCATGGTAGTATGGTTTCATCCGTGGCCATTGCAGCGCAAGCTTAAAAATAGGTTGAAAATATGGCAATAATTTTCAAGATAAGAACTTCAAACTTGCTATATGCATTTGTTATATAACGTATTTAAGTTGAGTGACGATTTTTAAGTTGATATCGTAAAATTTGATGAAATACGGTCAGCTGTTATGCAGCCTTATTATACAGAGGCTGACTAGGGATTTCCACTTAACAAAACATCGATGTTATACATCGAAACTTTACATCGATGTACTTAATGTACTTTTGTTAAATGATTCGCAAAGCCTTCGTTCAGGTTAATGTATTGAAATATTCAAATTATTTCAAATAGGCTAATTTAAAATCAGAAGTTTACAGTAAATAATTAAAAAAGCTAATTTGGCTATTTAATTTACTTTAGTGGTGAAAGATTTCTGTGTTGATCAATGGATTTCCATAACAATTTTGCTTCAACATAACATTTTGCTTTATGTTAGTTTTGCATTGACAACTTCTTTGGAAACCTAATAATAGTTAGTAGTTTAGTTTTGTTAGTAGATTGACTCAGCTCGACATGATAATGTTTAATGCAATCCTTTTATTTTGTTTACTTTTATCCTCGTTGTGTGCATATTGAGCGACTCGTGCCCACTCTCACAGGCTTAGGCACATGTGGGCATTTTTTGTTCCTTTATAATACATATATATGTAATTTATGTTTAATTTGTTTATTTAAGGAAATAAATTGATTGATTGATAACAGCTAATTTAAATTAGAATTAATTTTTACGCTAATTTTTAGATTAGGTTTGTTAGAACAAGTCATATTGGGCCTATAATAATTGTTAATAATAAAGTCTATTTAAATGAACTATTCTCTTTTTAACCAGCATAATAATTGATATTTTAAATAATTACGTTTTATAATGTAGCTTTTAACATACGCTTATAAGAGGGCATGTACCATTTACCGTTGTATAGCCCGTAACTGACAAAAATGGTGTTTCCTAAAGAGGGGCCCAGAATTGTCAAAAATGCTCTTTGACACACCGTTTTCGATATATTGATGATTTTTGTGAAAAAATCATGAAAAAGTTCCAAATCATTGCAATATAATCGAGGCCGATAGAGTAACGTGTTTTTTCAAGATCCGTCACTCACTTATTTCACCCAATTTTAAGCCAAAATTTGAATGGGGGGGGAGAGCCCCCAGGGACATATACAATTTACAATCGAAATGATGTATCACACGACCACCTTTCCATTTAAAAAACCCAAGTTTGGCGGATTCAAGATGGCGGGTAAATTTTTTGAAATCTTAATAAAATTGTATTTTTACATAGAGTGGGTTCCTCAATCACATCATCTATCTTTAAATTTTTGTTATAAACGAAATATTAAACCGGTCCCAGACTTTTTCTACACAATGTATATCTTGTAAGAAATGAATGTACTAATTTCTAGCCCTCTAGCTTTAAGAGAAGATTATATTTATCTATTCTTATTTTGTTTTTGATGCATTATTATTATTTTTTTTTATTATTTTTCATGCATAACCTAAGTGAGATTTTAAGTTGTGTTTTTATTTATATGTACAGTGTAACATATGAATAAATATAATATAATAAAATAAAAAAATATATATTTAATTTGTATTGTTTAATGGGTTGTTATGAAAATTTCACCCCTTAGCAGCACAGTATAAAATGCAATTATGGTTTACATTTTATACATATCTTGTAAGAAATAAATGTGTCAATTTTCACCTCTCTAGTTTTATGTGTAATAATTAATTAATTTGTATTGTTTTAGGGGTTGTAATCACATTTTCACCCCTTATCAACATGCTACAAAATACAAATATGGTTCACTTTTTATATATATCTTGTATGAAATACATATACAAATTTCCAGCTCTCTAGTCTTAATGGATGTATAATAATAAATATTTATTGTTTTAGGGATTGTTTCAACCCTTAAATCAAAATGATTTATAGAATATGTCTCATTCCAGGTCATGATCTAATGTGCGCCAAATTTCAATCAAATACATCCAGTACTTTTTGCGTGATTGACAGTAAAACATCCAAACAGACAAACGTACAAACTTTTACATTTATAATATTAGTAGGATGAGACATCCTTAACGTAATTCATCTTCCTGGTGTTTTGTATGGTGTTTGTAGTCAGCCAATATAAGTGTATTTATGATGATTTTTATGTATTTAAGAAATGTGGCCTATCACTGACATTCTTCTTTGATTTGAGACTGTACTGATATATTATTCTTTGTAGATATATTGTTTATTGATATATAGGTATCATTATAAAATTATTATTATTACTTGGAATTTTATGCCATTGAAGAAATTGTTAAATATTGCCAGCAATATATTGAATGCTATATAGTCTGTTTAGTCCCAAAGCATTTTGAGTGTTGCCTAAAACCTATTTATTGCTACTAGATATCATCCAGTATTTGTAGAATTAAATGTCTTATTTTAAATGTATAATCTTTTGACTTACCTTCAACTTTTACTTTACAAAAAAGTATCTACGAGTATTGAACAAATCGTGTAGAATAGCTGTCACGTTTATTACCCCAGTATAACAAACTAAAGGTTGGAACTAGGGTCTAAGTCGGCTACTGTTTAGTCATAAATACCCAAGTGTGATTTGTCAATACACACGAAATAAAAAGAAACTTCAACACTTAAGCGTACTACGACTTCATCTGCAATAATATAATTATGTTGTAAAAAAGATACGTTCGTTTGATTTGTAATCTATACTTATAAAAGCCAAACACCACTCATTGATTGTGACTGATCACAGTTTCTCAAAAACCATACCACCTAGGAACTTGAAATTTGGTACACATATATTCTTTCTTAAGGCACTAGAGGCGCATTAAGAAAGAATTTTAAAATATTTGGCCTGAAAGGGTTGAAACAACCCCTAAAACAATAAATATTGTTTGTTATATATCTCAAAAACCCTATCTCCTAGGAACGTAAAATTTGTTACACTTATTTTTCATAGAAGCTAAAGGCGCAATAAGTAAGGATTTTAAAATTTTTGGCCTTTAAGGGTTGAAACAACCCATAAAAAATAAGTATTGTTTGTTACAATTTTCTTTAATATAGAAAACTAAAATGTTGTACATTTATTTCTTATACGATACGTATAAAAAGTAAACCAGTTTTACATTTTATCACGTTTTGCTGAGGGGTGAAAATTTAGTAACAACCCCTAAAATTATAAATAATCATTGAATACCACCTAGGAACTTTGGTACACGTATTGCTCAATAGGGGCTACAGACGAACTAAGAAAGGATTAAAACAACCCCTAGACAATAAACATTGTTTGTTATACTTCCTTAAAGCTGGAAAGTTGAAATTTTGTATATTTATTTCTTACAAGATACATATAAAAAAATAAACCAATTTTACATTTGATCACGTTCTGCTAAGGGGTGGACGTGAAATATTTGGTACACATATTGTTCAAATGCGCTAGAGGCGCACTAATATAGGATTTTAAAATATTTTTCCTTTAAGGTTTGAAACATCCCCTAAAACAATAAATGTTTTTTGTTTTCTTTCCTTAAAGCTGAAGTTTTGTACATTTATTTCTTACAAAACACACATGAAAAGTAAATGAGTTGTACATTTCGTTTCGTGCTGCTAGGGATAAAAATGTGATAACAACCCCTAAAAACATTAAATATAAATTTGTAAACATTCCTTAAGCTAGAGAGCTGACATTTTGTAAATATTTCTTACAAGATACATATAAAAAATAAACCAGTTTTACATTTTGTTACATGCTGCTAAGGGTTGAAAATGTAATAACAAACCCTAAAAACAATAAATATTAATTAGTATTCTTTCCTTAAACTTAGAGAGCTGAAATTTGGCACTTATTAATTTTAAGAAAATATTTTAGACGTAAGCTGATAAAAACTATCCTGATCTATGCATTTTTTATTTTTTTATTGATTTAATTTATTTAGCACGCATACCGTGACGAAGACGATTGGTGGGCAGCCAGTGAACAATAAATACCAAACTAATTGAATGCACATGTTATGGTTCACTGTCGAGAAATAATAAATGAAAGAAAATGAGAGAAAAATACGACAATAATTATGAATCATGGTGATGCATCAATCAAATTCCCTGTAGCGAAACACGGATATTCAGCTAGTTTATTAATTTTATGTATGGATTGGTCAAATAAAATAATATACCAGTAGTTTTACACATCAGCTTGACTGGAAACAGTAATATTAATAATTAAGTAGCTATGCCTAATATAATATTAGTTTTTCCCATTACAAAACTGCCACTTTTTGTGTCTGACTTGTTTAAACCAAAATTTCAGGTTAGGCCTAGAATGGAAATACCTAATAATGTCATTAGAGTGCAAATCACTAAAATTATTAAAAAAATAAATTATCAGTATCAATAAACTAGAAACAGGCTATGTTTTGTTGTGTATGTCATTTATTATGTTACCAAAAACTATTCATATACTATTTCAATGAAGGTTATATAATAGTTATTTAAGTAACATGACTTTGATGTTATAGTTAATCCTGAACCTATATTAAAAATAAATAATTAATTTCTTTCCTTTCTTAAAAATGTAGAGGAGGTCTAGTATTCCGTAGTATAGTCGTAGATATATTATGGTGTAGTTTTTTTCTTAATTTTTAAAAAAAAGCATGGGATGTGCCGTACAATCAGCAAATAGATTTAGTAATTTTCCAATACTCAGTTTAGAAATTAATTAATTTAATTTTTACCTATTATTATTTATTGTGTTGTGCCTATAAATATGTTATGTAACAATTATATAACCATTTAATAACAGAGCAATATGATCGTCAAAACAACCAAACAAGAAGTTCCAGGCGGCAGTAGTTAATTACTCAGGCAAGGGGGCTGCCCACCCGCATCACAACAATAGGTGATTTGTCAACAGTGGTTTATGGCTGTCCCAGCCTACCTGACCCTTTCTCTTTAAGTCTGGCGTACACTATATAGTGGAATTTTATATCGAGTGCAACAAAGAAAACGCACTGTTTTTTAAATAAAAAAATAAAAAATAGAATCTATCATACAAAATAGCGAAAGAAGCAATGTTACCCTAATATTAGATAAATTATTAATATATTTTTAAATTTCATATTTTTATTTTTAATTTGATACCACACACATTAGACGTACAACTAATATGTTTGGACTCAAAATGATCGCTATATCATTCCTACTTGCATTTTGCATTCTTAAATTCTGCTTCTGAGCTCCTACTAAGGATCACAATGAATATTTTCACCTCTATTTAAGCGGTCTTTGGAAAAAAGAGAGATAAATGTTTCGAAATAAATTGGAATTATTACAATACAATTTTTTTATTTGTATTCAATTCATTAAATTTAAATAATGCATTTGTTAATTTTAATTAGTATTAATTTTATTTATTAAATTCCATATACAATTGGAGAAGAGCGAGTTTTACTTATATGTCAATAGTTTTTGTGTTAAATAAATTTAATAATAAGACACTTATAATAAACATAAAGTGTAGTGTTTGTTTCCTATGATCTTTATTCACGCATTCCACCTCTCTCGAAAGTGTAATTGCATGTTTAAATATTATTATTTTGTGCAGAAAAACTGGAATAAAAGAAATCTTTCATATAGGCCTACCACTTAAAATGTTAGATATTTGGAAATAAGGAGCAAAAGTTGGGTGGGTTATAATCTAAAGTAATTTTATAAGTGGGGCTAACGTAATGATTGGTTAATTTACTCTAAAGCAATTTGTAATAATACTGTATATTTTGATTCTAGGAAGAATATGCACAATAAGTTATTAATATTCCACAAACCCGTAACTATTTCATATGAAGTATTTGTAATACATCCTTCATTTCATTTAAATTTGTAACCAGTGTTTTCTTTTTTCCTAAAGTATATGATGGGTTTCTAGATTAAATAAATACCGGTAAAGTTTCATAATTGATGCATACTTAAACTATATAACTGAATTTTTAATGAACATATACTTCTTTAAAACTATTCATATAGGTATTGCATTATTTAACAAACTAAGTCAAATTTATTACTGATAGGCAACCATTTTTGACATAGTTAAAACATAAAAATCGTTTCTTAACTTCGATTAAAAAGTTTAACGCTCTAATGGAGTAATGGTTGAGGTTTGTGAATAACTTGTGTAATTTATAATATATTGCGCACATTCAAATAATGGAAGCAAGCAACACCCTCATCTAAGGAATTGACAAGAACGATTGGACTGAACCCTTAGTTAGAAAAGGTGCACTTGACGGCAACATGGGATGTGTTAAATCACCCCCGAATGAAGGCATAACCATAAATGTTGTAGTCTAAAAAAAATAATATTTTTGAAGCCACGTAAGCACCTGACCCAGACTATTGAAAATATAGAAAACCGCCGTAAATATTACAACAGAGAAACTTTACTTGATTAACAAACAAAAGGGATGGGCATGGGAGACCTCAGGTCATAGTGAAGACAATGGTTTTAACAAGGGCGAGTTTGACATGTATTCTACCTGATCATTTAGTTTTAGGTGGTTTTAACCTAAAGGAAATAACAATTGGATTGAACTAGTACAATATTTCTGACTTTGAAAGTGATAATTTATAAATACAAATGCTCCAAGTTCCCTTCCAAACCGTTTATTAAAACATTTATTGATATTATATAAAATATATAGTTAAATTAATTTTTAAATATTATTTTTCTTTTTAACTTTTAAAGACGTTGATCACTACAAAAGTAGGTAGTAGAGGGAAATGATCAGGTGTTAAAAAAACCGTATTAAAGTCAGTCAAACTAGAGCCGATATCAATTATCAAACTATCGTTTAGCTTGAGAAATGAATTTTAAGCCAGTATCATGTAAATTAACAAACCGGAATCTATTTAATTTGTGCGTATGCAATCCTGACAGCTTTAACGCCAAATGAAGATGATATATTTTTAAAGACCGGCAAAGGTAAGGTTACGCATAAGGTGTACATCAAAAAGCATTGTATACAGTTTAAAGAATAACATCAAAAAACATTAAATATTCGTGAAAACGCTAACTGTTCGATACAATCTCTGTTTTTATCACTGAGGAAATAATTTATTTGCAAATGATAGTCCAGAGTTACAAAACTTTTTGAGAAGTAATTAAGATAATTGTCAGTACCTTTGTACCAAATATGGCCATAACCTCTACAATAATGTATCGGATCTTACTTGAAAGATGTTTCAGAAAACTATTTCAAACTCTGTATAAATGTTTAAAAAACGGAAAGCACAATTTTAAACTGTTCACACAACACATATAAATACTTTATTTGTACGTGTGCTAAATTTAATTTTAATTTATTATTAAATTTAAAAGGAAAATACATTTAACTGACAACGCGCAAACCGCTAAATGTATAAATAAGCAACATTATAAAAAACTAAAAACCGACAATTGAAAGATGACACATCATTCGAATCTTACTGTGGCAAAGGCATGCATAAAAATATAAATTATGTGTGTATGTTGCCGTTAAGATAGGTAAAATAAATTAAACATAATTTTCGGTTATTCCTAGACTGATGAAGCAACACATATTTCTTGAATGTAAATATTTATTAATTAAGATAGCAACGAATTGAATAAAATAACAGGTAAAACCGTTGATTTGGATGTCCAGCTTAGTGAAAAATAATATTTAAATTTAGGCCTAGACTGAACCAACTCATGTTTCAACACACACAAATAAATATTAGCTTGAGTTAAGGAATTTAAAAATAAGAAACCACCATGTTACATTCTAATTAAAAATAAATAAGACGTATTAGAATTTAATAGTAGGCATATTTATATCAAATAATCTGTTTGCATTTGCTTCTACATGCGTCACCGAGGGGGCTGAAGCGAGCAGAGGGCGGAGCCCTCTAGTATCTAATAAATTTATAACTAATAACTACGTTATAATTTAGTTGAAGCTCATATGTCACTAAAGATGACGACTTTGTCGTTGAAACGTGTTTTACAAATAAACGTATTTTTGTGAGGATTGTGTTCTGTATTTTATTTTTACTTTTACTTTTAGAAACAATACTTTACTTTCAAAAGTGTTTGAATTTTCTTGTTTGTCTAATAAACTGTTTAAATATCTGTATTTAATTGTTTATAATATTGCAATGTTTAGTTTATTTCTCTTAGCCACCAAAATAATAAATACTATTTGACATGTGCGAATATTTTACAAGTTAGTAGTAGACCTACACTTACCTAATTTAATACGTTGATTTAATTGAGTTAATTACGTTTATTTATTTACGTTGGATTATAAATAACAGTTTTCATATAGAATTTTAGTTTGTAAACAATCTAACAGCTATCATGCTAGTTAAACAGATTGTTAATAGATGTCGCCTTTCATTAGGAACCATATAAAGTATATTATGAAAGAGTTTTTAATCAATTTTTGTAAGGAAAACATGAATTTTAAGCTGTTTGTCTATTTTCGTGAATAGCGGGGAACAAAAGCTTAAAATGAAGTTTGAATAATTAATTTTGATGGAGAATTAAGGAAGTTATCGCTTAGCGACAATAAACACCTTTGAGAAAAAATATCTGTATTAAGGATACTATGAGAAATTAAATTGTACAATTTTTTTATGCTCAAATTGTTGGACAGTTGTATTTACTGCCCTGGTCTGAAATTAGTTAATAGACATGTTAATTTTTAGGTTTCCAACAAGAACCAGCTTTCCAATAGTGAGCTGCATTTTGCTATACAAAAATGCCTTGAAACAGCTAAAAATGGTTAACTTATATTATTTGTAGTCAATAAATATTAAAGGTAAATGAGAAAAAACATATTCTTAATAATTTCTTAGTAGCAAAGAGGCAAACATGTTGTTAACTCCGTCGGCTCTTTGATAGTACAATAAATCTTTTATGGGTTGACAAGTGCATAAAAGAAAGGTTTCTAGTCTAGCAATATTCAAGTGGAGTGTGCAACTTGCGTGAAAATCTCGCCGTTTGTCTCCCTCCTCATCTAGAAGCTTTAGTGTGGATTTCCTAAATTGAAAAAATGTTAATTTTGATGTTACATACCGAATACGGGCAATTTTACTAACATATGTATGCAATTTAATATGGATCAGACATCGGAAACACAGTCTCCCCGTTTGACATTGTGTGAGTGTGCCTCGCCATTTGGTACGTCCTACAAGTATGTG
>JAGFPH010024268.1:0-11461 GCA_018207615.1 Philaenus spumarius
TTAGATCCACCGATTCCGGAGGGATATTTAGTGTTTACTATATTCCAGCATTTTAATGACCAGATTAGGTTAGCGGCAATGGGAAAGCATAGCGAGACGGTTAGAGAAGCCATACAATTTCTAAATAATATAGATATGATGGAGGAAGCGCGTAGGGGAAATAGGCCTACAGGAACGCCGAATAATAATAATAATAACAGGCAAAACCCCCAACCCTATCCGAAACCTAACCCGCAATCCTATTCGCAAAACCCAAGAAATACCATACACCCTAATAACCCAAGACCCGGTCCATCAAATCAAAATCCTAATTCAAAGCCGAAACAGGGAAACTAGGAAAGGAGGTTCTGAAAAATAGGCTTCGGAGTTTTAGGGCTGATGATATAACTAAAAATCAAATAAATAAGGTAAATAGAAGGGGCGAAAAAATAATTAAGAGGGAGTTAATTAACAAACCGGAAAACACGGTAATTAAAAATGAAACGGCAGTATGTGTACAGAAACCCTTAAGTAATATACACTATAATATTCGCGAGGATTTGTTAGATAATGAAGGGGAGGAAATTATTAAAGATAAACCAATAGAGGAAATCCCGGCGATATTAGTGGAAATTGGTCATTTACAGGCTATTATGGAAATAGACACTGGATCTGAAATAACAGTTATGCAACAGGATTATTACGAGCAGCTGAAAGCGGAAGGAATACCAATAATGGAACTTCCAGTAGCAAACGTAGAAATAATTGGAGCGCTTAAAGGTAAAGTTCAAAAAGTACACCGCCAAATTATGTTAAAATATAAAGTTCAAAACAAAGAAATGGATTTAAAATTATTAATAGTGAAAGGGTTAAAATCCAGAATACTTATAGGGTGTGATGCATTGTATGAAATGCAGGCGAAAATAAATATGGAGAAAAGATTTATAAGGTGGTCATACGAAGGAATAATATATGAGTTACCATTTATAAATAAACAAACGGCAATAAGTCAAATTAAAGGGAAGTGTTTAAAGTTAAGGTGTGAAAATCAAATAAATAAGCAGATTAAAAAATCAATTAAATTAAATGATAAAAGTAAAGGGAACATTATTAATAATAAACAAGCAATTAACGTAACCAAAAGTGTAGAGAACGCAAAGGGGTTAATTAGCTTAAACGGATTAAATCAAGTAGCGGGAGAAACAAAAGCAGGAAGTAAAATGGCGCAGCAAGACGGGAAAACAACAGGATGTAGGGTTAAAACGTTAGGAGGCGTAGAAGGGTTGAAGAATGAGAGAAATTCACTTCAATGGAGATTAAGGGAAAAGGAAAGAAAGGGGTTCATCGCCAAAGGGTTCACAAAGGAAACCAGGGATGAAGAAGCGCGTATGAATAAAAATAAAATAAAATTTGATATAAGGCGGAGTAGTTATAACGTTGTTAACCGTAATCCAAAGATAAGTTGTAGTCAAAGCGTAGTCCAAACAAAAACTTCACTAAAGCACTGTTACACCACGCGAAATAATCCAATTAAAAATAGTATCAAACGAATATATAAAAATTATGCAAATCATTCAAACACTGATTATAATGAGATGCGTAAAAACCATAGCGATTTAGGCCGAAGGAACAAGTCAACTAAAACTCGTTTTAAAAGCAATTCGGATTCTATAAGAAATACTAACGGTAAAAAGGGTGCGTTTGTTAGAAAGCATACGAAGATAAAAGAAAATGTAGGCCTAATCTCGGAGACAGAGTGTCTAGCAAAAATGGAAAGGGAAAGTAATACGAGACCGTACCAAGGCCGAGGTCGAGCGACTACGCAAACACAGCTGATAGGATGTAAACAGATCAAGCTAGGCGATTCGCAAGGTCATGCTACGATACTTAATACAAGGCAAGAGGGGATTTTACAGGAGTTAATTGAGAAATATAAGTCGATATTTTCAGAACGGCCTGGCTTATCAAAATTATATGAACATGAATTAAAGTTGGAAAAAACTGAAACTTTTGTAAATAGAAACTACCCCATCCCAATGAATTATAGAAAAAAAGTTAGGGAGGAACTGGACCAGATGCTGGAAAACAATATTATAGAGCGATCTAGGACACCTTATATAAACCCAATGGTGACTGTTGTGAAGCCGGACGGATCGATACGATTGTGTATGGATGCCAGGAAACTAAACAAAATTATAACTCCAGATTTTGAAAGTGCACCGCCTATAGATGATATCTTAAGGAAAGGACGGCGGAAAAAATACATAAGTAAAATTGATTTAACTTCGAGTTTCTGGCAAATACCGCTCAAACCAGAATCCAGAAAATACACAGGATTTTTGTTTGATAACAAAGTTTATAATTTTAAAGTGGTACCGTACGGCCTTCAGAACTCTTTATCTGCCTTGATAAGAACTGTAGATATTACGTTAGGTAAGGAAATAGAAGAGTATACGTTAAATTATGTCGACGATTTGCTATGTTTGTCTGAGACGTTCGAAGAACATATACAGCATCTAGAACAAATATTTCAGAAATTCAAGGAAGGAGGTTTAACCATAAATCCTAAGAAGACAGTTTTCTGTCAGGAAGTAGTAAAGTTTTTGGGTTTTATATTCACACCAGAAGGGGTTAGCACTGATCCGGAAAAATTAACAACCATAAGAGAGTTTCCAGAACCACGTACAGTAAAACAGCTACAATCTTTTCTGGGGTTTGTTAATTATTATTCGAGATTCACAGAAAAATATGCAGGAGCAACAAGACCACTGTATAAGTTGTTAAGAAAGGGACAAAAATGGATATGGGACGACGAAATGAAAAAAGCGTTTCAAGATGTTAAGAGGTTGTTTATAGAAGCGGTGGTTATAGCACATCCGGAAGAAGGAAGGGAGACCTATCTGCAGACAGACGCAAGCACAGGTGCTATAGCTTGTCAATTATATCAGCTAGACAGGAATGGTGCAAAACAAATAATAGGTTTTGTAAGCCGAACGTTAAAACCGTACGAGAAACATTATACAATCTGCGAGTTGGAGTTG
Source organism: Philaenus spumarius (assembly GCA_018207615.1). Taxonomy (NCBI): domain Eukaryota; kingdom Metazoa; phylum Arthropoda; class Insecta; order Hemiptera; family Aphrophoridae; genus Philaenus; species Philaenus spumarius. The sequence goes on from JAGFPH010024268.1 coordinate 3,021, forward strand.
TTGGCGATTGTGTATGGCTTGCAGAAGTTTCGTCCGTTAGTAATAGGAGCTCCGCTAAATATAATTACCGATAATATGGCACTGAAATTTCTAACATCATGTAAGTTCCAAAACAGCAGAATGAGAAGATGGATACTCGGTATACAAGAGTATAACCCAAATGTGCAACACTGTACAGGAAAGGAAAATGTACCATGCGATGTGGCAAGTAGGATGTATGGGAACTGTACGGGAGTGGAAGATAAATGCAAATTAAAAATACAGGAAATAAGAATAAAGCCAAATTTAAGAGAGTTATTTGTAAATTTTAGAGACTACCAAATTAGAAATTTAGAATGCCGTGAGAAAATAAATAATATAGAAAATTATCCAAATTTTATAATAAGAGACAATGTGTTATGTTCCACAATAAACAATAAAACAAAAATAATAGTACCAGAGGAAGTAATAGAAAGATTTGTGCAGGGTATACATGAGACATATGGGCATATAGGCCGAAACAAAATTTTCAATATGATAAAAAGAAAATGGTATATAAAAAACATGCTAGCAAAGATTTTAGAAGTCATAGAACGGTGCGATATCTGCGAAGGAGCAAAATAGGTTATATGTAGGTCCATATAGAATTGTTGAAAGGAGGGGAAAAAAAACATATGTACTTGCAGACATACGGACAGGAAGAATAAAAGGGAAATATGATGTACGCGACCTAAGGCCGTATATACAATAATAGAAAGAGTTGTAGATAGAAATCATTGTCAGATGTAAATAGTAGTTTAGGAATAGTTTCATTTGTAAATATACAGGGTACAGTAATGCATTGAATTTATTAGAACGATAAACGAGGCTATGAGAAAGGCATAGGCCTAATACAAAGTTCATTGATAAAGTGTAGCAGTGAAAGGACGGAAATGGAATGGGGAAGCAAATTGGCTGAAGCTAAACACAGCTGATTGAGTCGAAGGGTCGTTGTACTTAGGCCTACGGCAATGAATGGAGGTAATGCAACCAAGGTCGGTTATCAGCTGTGACGAAAATAAACAATGTAAATGTATTTTGTAATTGACAGATGTAAAGTGAGATACAGGGTGACCTGAAAGGAATGGGCACTGAAACAAATTTATGAACGATTGTTGTAGGTAAAGAAGCAACAGTTAAAACGTCTAATGACATCTTAAGACAAAAGAAAGGTGGTTGCTATTCGGAGTAAGCGAGTTTAGGGGCTTACGCGTTGTTTGCGAGAAGCAAACGTGAAAAACGAAGGTAGAGGAGTGTTGTATGTTAGGAGGCAACAATTTTGCGGATGAGCTGAAAAAAGAGTAGGCAATAAGTTATTAAAATTTTCTAAAAAACCAAAAAAGGTGAAGAAAATTGGAAAGTAAGCGGATGTACTGAAGAAATAGTAGGAAAAGAAATTGAAAAAGTAAAAGGGTAAATAAAGTTTGGTCTGACCAGCCAAAGAAGGAAGTAAGAAAGCAATGGAGAGATAAAAGGAATATTCGTAGGCTAATGAAGGTAAAGATAAAATAAAATTGTTAAAGTAAAATAATACGCGAGAAATAATGATGATCAAAGTTAGTAGTATATGTTAGGTTAATCAACCCAGTATATTTTGATATAATTGTAAATATAGGGTAACCAGGCAAGTGTTTTAAGTCCCCAAAAGACAAAAATTGACAATATAAAACAAAAAGTGTGATTAATGTATTTCAGTGGACGATTACTCCAAAAAAAGGAGAAAATGTTATTATAAAATGTATGTTTTCAGTGGACGAACTCTCAAAGTGAGAAACCAAGGGTAATAAAAAATTGTAATTGTAATAAAATGTATATAAGTTTACAGGAAATCGATACTTCCAAATGAAGTAAGTTAGAAATATTGAAATGTAGGTGAAATATGAAAATTGATGTGTATATAAAAATATGTAAAATTTCAGGAAGACTTCGAGATAAATGTAATTAAAATAAATTTATGGTATGTTAGAGTAAGTAAACTATGTACAGGTAGAACCAAAAAAGATAAGAGGGTAAGGAAAAAAGAGTTTTGATTCCTTATTCTTTCTGTGAGAATAACTCATCTTTAAGAGCGGGAGTTTGCAACGGATAAACCTTATGCAATGCGTGAAAAATTGAGTTTTGTTGTAAAACTGCAAAAATCAAGATTTCATAGCAGAAGTTGAGGTACACCCTATACTTAACTAGATTAGAATACGACAAGTCCCGGCCAACTGTACTGTGTCAACAGAGATGGACTTTTGTCCAGGAACTTGTTTCAAGTTGCCTGAAAGACTTAGAAAAATTAGTTGTTTTTATACAGGAATAAGGTGGTAAAAAAAAGTATAAAATTGATGAATTTTATGGGTAAATGTGAAACGCGGGAGGTGGTAACATTGTTCATGGAAGTCACAATTTTGTAAAATAAAAAATGTTAAAGTTATAAAGAGTTAAAGTTATAGGAAATTCTCAAATTTCATCAAAATTAAATGAAAAAGATATGTTTTAAAAGCGTAAGGAAAATTGAATAAAAAATGTTAAATAACAAATTAAGGAATTTTTGGTATTTTAAAAGTTAGAGATAATTGTTAAAGTTTGAAGGTGAAAAAGCACCATGAAAAATGAAAAAGGGAAAATGAAAAAGTAAACAAGTTGTAAAGAAGTAAAAGTTTTATAAGATAAAAAGTTTATAAATTGTTAATTAATTAAAATAATAGGTGAGAAAGTTCATACCTATATTTTGCTAAAAATAGAATGAAAAAGGTGGTAAAAATAATAACCTAGTGTTAAGAAGGTAGTAAGGGTATAAAATTGTAAATCTCAATCGAAAGTATCAATTTTAAAGTTAAAATTCAAATTCAAAAGTAAATGTTAAATTTGGCAAATTTTGCAAGTCCCAAAGACAGAAGAAAAATCTTCGGACAGAATGGAAATTTTGGCTAATATATCATAAAATAATAACCAACATAGAAGAAAAAAGAAAAAAGATTTTCCTTCAAAACCAGAAAAGTTTTCGCGAGGAAAAACCGCGGAATACGCGAGGCAGCGCCATAAGCGAACCAAACGTAGTACGACCATCACTCAAGTTTGAGAAGAAAGGAAAATGTATCAGGAATACGATTACGAAAACCGCAAGTTCATAAAAGCAGTTAAAGGAAAACTACGAGGAAAATACGTAAGACAATAGGAGAAAATGTTAGGAGGGGAGATCTAGATTAGCTGATGGCAAGGCCTAACGAAGAAGTTAGTGGGGGTAGTACCAACCTAAAACTTAAAGAAATCAATGCAAGTTGCATGGCAAGATATCGAACAAGGAATAGAAAAATAAGAGAGGCAGTTGGTACTCGGAAGGCGGCAAAGAAGGCTATATAAGTGGAGTACAGCGGGAGCCGCGCATCTAACGAGCTATCACTCTATCTACATCTGGAAGCTATCGCTCATCTGGAATCTGGAATCGCTCTCTCACTCTTTGAGTTTTTTCGTTAGATCGACGTTGTTAGACGGATCTGCGATGTTATAGTTACGTACTTAGAAGCAGTGTGTTATAAAGACAGCAGTAAGATATGTGTCAATCAAACAGTGAACATTTTAATTAATTATAATATTATGCGATATAATATTTCAAGTAACATTTTTCATTAAAATTTTATCAAACGTAAATACGAGTTAAATGAACAAAGACAGTGTAAAATCAGTTAGTATTACAGACAGTGGAAAAACGATTGAACAGTTTGAGTGAATTACGCTATAGTTAATTATATAGCGGGTGCGTCAAAAAATCTATAAATGACGTAGTCTACAAGAATCACAGGACTGATGTAATGACAATAACTGGAACCACACATGGACTTTGAAGGACTACTGGAATAAGAAGCGGAAACCAAATCAGGGAAGGCGTTAAACCAAATCAGGGAAAACGTTAGAAGACATCAGGGAAAGTCAAACCAGGAAAAGCGGAGACCACGAGAGACGTTCAACCGCATCAACGATAACCGGACTTCAGGGAAGCTGGATTTCAATCAACATTCTTGGGAAAGGTGTTCAGAGTCCAGGGTCGCAGTAATAAAAGGTCTGTCAGAAAAGTTACGATATCCCTTATTAAAAGATTGCCTGAGTTAAATTTAAATAATTATTGATACTGGGTTGAGATAAAAAATTAGGTTTTTCAAAATATAAAATTATTAATCTTGTAAATTAAATATATAAAATCATTTTCATAATTAAATAATTAAATAATAAATATTAAAAAGGAAGGAATAATTAAGTATAAAGGAATAATAAATGGTTCTACCTAAAAGAGTTAAAATTTATGTAAATAGTAAATTTAGTTTAAAAATTTATGTTTTTGTAGTGGAAAGAACCACAGAGTATTTTGAGTTTTTATTGAATAAATTTTCTTTTGATTTCAATTAATATAATTAATTTACCTTGTTCAAGAGATTCCTATTATCTAAGTATCCTATATGATAAGTTGTTTTCAGTGTATGATCAATATTGAAGGGCGGAAACGCAAAGTTGGCATTTCCAACGAAATTTCACAAAGCACAAATAATTTAATTATTCTAGGTAAAGTTCCACTGTTCTCACTCCTCGGAGATTGTCAAATAAATATAATATTAATTACTGAGCTGAGCAAATTTAAAGTTAATAGTAACTTGAATAACTGGAAGGAATTTAATAAAATATTTTTATTTAAGGTGACTATAGGCATAGTTATCTTAACCAGAGTTATATCACCTAGGCTATTAAAATTAATTTGCCTTAAACTTCCAGTAGGTGATATAATCTCTTTATTCTGTAACAAAGTAGGGAAATCCTACAGACAGACAAGCGTCGGGGCTACATTGCAGAGGTGGCTCCCGAACGTCATAAAAAAGGTCTGTCGTTGCAGGGTTGACGTCGCAACGTGGGGACAAAAGGAAAACAAACTTCCTCCCCCAGCGTCGTGCAACTCGTGCGTCGTTGCAGAGTTGGCGCCCACCGGTGTGGCTCGATTTAACGGAAGGTTAAATAAAGTCCAGAACTGACAGAATAAATTATTTGTGCTTATATGTATGTGTTATAATAAGAATTAAGTTAGATTGTGTAAACATACTAGTGAATTTGATCAACATTAAATATTTCCCGGGTTTGGTATTCCGCAGTGTAAGAGGGGGAGTAGGCCAAGCACCTTAGAAATAATTTGTCGCGGTAAAAACGTAAATAGAAAAAGGGGGTTTTCAAAAAAGTTAAGCAAATTTAATAAAAGTAGTTAGGCTACGAATATTTTACTTCCGACAAATAAGGAGAAATTTCTAAGAGCAAAATGGCGAACAAAGAACTTAAAGAATTTATGGAGATGCTAAAAAAAGAGAAAGCTGAAGAAAAACAATTAAGAGAAAGAGAGAAAGCGGAAGAGAAACAGTTAAGAGAAAGAGAGAAAGCGGAAGAGAAGGAAAGAAAAGAAGAAAGAAGACGGCTAAAAGAGGCTAAGATAGAAGAAGAAAAAGCGAATGATAGGAGGCTGCGAGAAGAAGAGCAGAAACAGTTATATACATTAATTTCAGGAAAATTGGAAGGAGTATCGCAGGAAATAAATGTAGAAAAAGAAAGGTGTTTAAGTCAACACAAACAGGTAGAAGAAAGGCTTGAGGATATGGTAGGCAGTATACAATTGTTAGAAGAATCTACCGGGGTAATTAGAAAGAAAACTGATGAAAATTTTAAATTAATTACAAATAGGGTAACGAAGGTAGAACAAAAAGTGTTAGAATTAGGGGGACAGCCAGGTATGGTTAGGAGCCTGGTAATGCCGAGGTATGAGGGGGAGTGTAAAAAAATAGAATTTTGGGGAAATCCACACGAACGCCCTCAGCAATTTATAAGGGAGATAGAAAATTTGATCGAGGAAACTAATCCATTTTTTAGCGATCAAGAAAAGTTAAAGTTTGCAGTGCGACAATTAAGGGGTAATGCATTAGAATGGTGGCAAGTTATGCAAACAGAAAATATAGGGTACACAGGGTTTAAAGAATGTTTTTTAAAAAATTATTGGTCGTTACAGAAGCAAAAATTAATAAGAAATAAAATAGAATATGGTAGGTATAATGATAATAGTAATCTTACGCGAGCAGATTATTTTTGTAAGTTAGTAAACAAGGCTAGAGACTTAGATCCACCGATTCCGGAGGGATATTTAGTGTTTACTATATTCCAGCATTTTAATGACCAGATTAGGTTAGCGGCAATGGGAAAGCATAGCGAGACGGTTAGAGAAGCCATACAATTTCTAAATAATATAGATATGATGGAGGAAGCGCGTAGGGGAAATAGGCCTACAGGAACGCCGAATAATAATAATAATAACAGGCAAAACCCCCAACCCTATCCGAAACCTAACCCGCAATCCTATTCGCAAAACCCAAGAAATACCATACACCCTAATAACCCAAGACCCGGTCCATCAAATCAAAATCCTAATTCAAAGCCGAAACAGGGAAACTAGGAAAGGAGGTTCTGAAAAATAGGCTTCGGAGTTTTAGGGCTGATGATATAACTAAAAATCAAATAAATAAGGTAAATAGAAGGGGCGAAAAAATAATTAAGAGGGAGTTAATTAACAAACCGGAAAACACGGTAATTAAAAATGAAACGGCAGTATGTGTACAGAAACCCTTAAGTAATATACACTATAATATTCGCGAGGATTTGTTAGATAATGAAGGGGAGGAAATTATTAAAGATAAACCAATAGAGGAAATCCCGGCGATATTAGTGGAAATTGGTCATTTACAGGCTATTATGGAAATAGACACTGGATCTGAAATAACAGTTATGCAACAGGATTATTACGAGCAGCTGAAAGCGGAAGGAATACCAATAATGGAACTTCCAGTAGCAAACGTAGAAATAATTGGAGCGCTTAAAGGTAAAGTTCAAAAAGTACACCGCCAAATTATGTTAAAATATAAAGTTCAAAACAAAGAAATGGATTTAAAATTATTAATAGTGAAAGGGTTAAAATCCAGAATACTTATAGGGTGTGATGCATTGTATGAAATGCAGGCGAAAATAAATATGGAGAAAAGATTTATAAGGTGGTCATACGAAGGAATAATATATGAGTTACCATTTATAAATAAACAAACGGCAATAAGTCAAATTAAAGGGAAGTGTTTAAAGTTAAGGTGTGAAAATCAAATAAATAAGCAGATTAAAAAATCAATTAAATTAAATGATAAAAGTAAAGGGAACATTATTAATAATAAACAAGCAATTAACGTAACCAAAAGTGTAGAGAACGCAAAGGGGTTAATTAGCTTAAACGGATTAAATCAAGTAGCGGGAGAAACAAAAGCAGGAAGTAAAATGGCGCAGCAAGACGGGAAAACAACAGGATGTAGGGTTAAAACGTTAGGAGGCGTAGAAGGGTTGAAGAATGAGAGAAATTCACTTCAATGGAGATTAAGGGAAAAGGAAAGAAAGGGGTTCATCGCCAAAGGGTTCACAAAGGAAACCAGGGATGAAGAAGCGCGTATGAATAAAAATAAAATAAAATTTGATATAAGGCGGAGTAGTTATAACGTTGTTAACCGTAATCCAAAGATAAGTTGTAGTCAAAGCGTAGTCCAAACAAAAACTTCACTAAAGCACTGTTACACCACGCGAAATAATCCAATTAAAAATAGTATCAAACGAATATATAAAAATTATGCAAATCATTCAAACACTGATTATAATGAGATGCGTAAAAACCATAGCGATTTAGGCCGAAGGAACAAGTCAACTAAAACTCGTTTTAAAAGCAATTCGGATTCTATAAGAAATACTAACGGTAAAAAGGGTGCGTTTGTTAGAAAGCATACGAAGATAAAAGAAAATGTAGGCCTAATCTCGGAGACAGAGTGTCTAGCAAAAATGGAAAGGGAAAGTAATACGAGACCGTACCAAGGCCGAGGTCGAGCGACTACGCAAACACAGCTGATAGGATGTAAACAGATCAAGCTAGGCGATTCGCAAGGTCATGCTACGATACTTAATACAAGGCAAGAGGGGATTTTACAGGAGTTAATTGAGAAATATAAGTCGATATTTTCAGAACGGCCTGGCTTATCAAAATTATATGAACATGAATTAAAGTTGGAAAAAACTGAAACTTTTGTAAATAGAAACTACCCCATCCCAATGAATTATAGAAAAAAAGTTAGGGAGGAACTGGACCAGATGCTGGAAAACAATATTATAGAGCGATCTAGGACACCTTATATAAACCCAATGGTGACTGTTGTGAAGCCGGACGGATCGATACGATTGTGTATGGATGCCAGGAAACTAAACAAAATTATAACTCCAGATTTTGAAAGTGCACCGCCTATAGATGATATCTTAAGGAAAGGACGGCGGAAAAAATACATAAGTAAAATTGATTTAACTTCGAGTTTCTGGCAAATACCGCTCAAACCAGAATC